>CM046424.1:60618042-60703042 GCA_025506505.1 Flaveria sonorensis
GGGCAATTCTATCGATGGTGGAGGTCGATTCATCACCAATGGTACAGGGCAGTTCTATCGATGTGGTGGAGGTCGATTCAGTTCGATGGTGGTGCAAGTTGATTGAATCGACGGTGGGGGAAATCGATGCACTCGATTCAATTGATGGTTGCGGCTGATTCAATCGATGATGGTCTCATCAGTCGATTAAAACAGAGGGAAAGAAGGGTGTGGGTAGGGGCGACCGGTGGCGGTCCGAAGGAGGACGGCGGCGGTGGCGGGGTAACGCTTGGGGAATGGTGGTGCGTGGAAAAGGGGAGGGGTAGGTGGGGATATAAATATTATTTTATATTTATTATTTTATATTTATGTTTTGTTATTTATTGAAAGGGTAGTTTAGGTATTTTAAATATTAACAGAAAACTAACTTGTCATCCATGACGGGACCATTTGTGTTATTTTTGTCAAACGTTTGGACTGACCTTATAGTTTTTCAATCTGGGAACCAAAAATGAAAACAGACCTAACCACAGGACCTTTCATGTAATTAACTCTTATATAAATTATCAATTAACTTTTATTTTATTTTATTTTTGGGTTTATTAGAATTAGTATATAACGAAATGATGGGCCTACTGCCTAGTAACGCTTGAAACCTTAAAACTAGTTTAATAACACATATGCTGTTAGCTTCTTCAAAATCAAGTGTTATGCGTTTGTTAAGTCAGGTAGTGTTTAGAGTATTAAAAAAAAAGTTTACTATTTTCTAAACATATATATCTCTATGACTATATCCTTGAAATATATAAATATGCCTATATGACAATGAAAATCATGAGGACTTCACTAATTCACTTTCGTGTTAGTAATAACTATTTGTAAAAAACAAAACTTGATCCACTTTTAAAAACAACTTAAATATTTACAGATGTATGTAAATTTACACTAGTGTAAATATTTTTACGTTTGCGAATATACATAAATTAAAATATTTTAATATATGTGTAATGATGTTATTTAAAAAAAAATTAATTGATTTTGATTAGTTAACATTTTATCAAAATAAAAGAGGGTTAACATTTAATCTTACCCAACATATATATAATTTACTTATTAAGTAGATAACGCTGTATAATTAAACACAAGTAATCATTGTTTACAAGATGATTATGAGTAGGTAAGAGCCCCAATTAAATATTTAACATGAATAAAATATATATGCGAATATAACGAGGGCACGTGATTTAAGGGAATAATATTGGTATATACAATATGACAAAACCCCCATAATTCATCGTTTTAAGAGAAATCAAACTCAAACCGTTAATTTACTTGGTTGAAATATTTAGAGTTAATTGTCATTTTTCTTTTAATTTTCTCTATGTATTATTTGTTTGCTCTAGCTTCTTGTTAGTTTATTGTTTTAAAAATGGATGGCTGTTCAAAAAAATTGTCATTTTTATCCTTAAGTTTTGATATGTTTTTTATTTTCATTTAAAAATGTTTTTTTATTTCTTCTGGATCCCTAATTTCTTAATAAGTTATATTATTTTTATTCATTTTCGTTAACTTAGTTTATTGTGTTTGTTAAATTAGGGTCATTTAAGTCATTATACAAATGAAAACTAAAATTAAATGATTTGTATAATAACTTAAATGCCTATAGCTTAACAAACAAATTTAAAAAAAAGGAATAAAAATGATAACTTTTAATAGGTCAGTAACCCAAAGAGAAAAAAACTTATTTGGATGAAAATACAAAACACCCAAAACCCAGAACGAATAACAATTAACTCAATTATTTTATATAAAGAAAGGTGTATAGTCATTCCTTTCACGAAATATTTATTTATTTAAAATTTGGTTATATTTGTTACTTGTCATTATTAATTTACACTTAGGGGCAACAATCGGGAAAAAGTAGTATTTAACGTTAGTTTAACAAGAAAATTATCATAAAATAACAATCCTTGATTTTATTGATATTGATAATTATTCTACTCTAATAAAATAGTAACCTGAGATGACACGTGACATCACCATAAGCCTTCTCACCAAAATTTTCTCGGCTCTCTTTCCTATAAAATATTTACCTTAATTACTAATAATATTATTTAATCCTTTTTTAGATTAAAAATAGTTTTTTATAAATTAAGAAAATGATATTTTTATTAATGTTATTTCTAAATAAATAATTTTTATAAAATAATATTTTTTTCTAAAACATCAAACTTTTTAAAAATACAATATATTTTAAAAATACAATATATTTTAAAAAGTAATTTTTTTAAAAACAAAAAATAGTACCTTTGGGAGTTATAAAATAGGAAATTTTAAAAAAAGACATTTTTATTCATTTGTTTTAGAACAAATGTTAAATAAAATTTTAAAAAGTTGATATCATTAATTTATTACTTATAATTCTTACTCATACGTAATTTCATTCATATCATATCTTATAATATCGTTTTATATTCAATAAATTTCATTATATTAATATTTTATTTATTCGACCCGTGTAATACACGAGTTTACTAAAACTAGTATGTAATATTCCTAAACAAGATGTTTTTATGAGATAAACGCTTTAAGGTTCACTTTATGTGTTGGTACATGACCGTATGGCAATTTCTTCATGCAATGGAATCGGGTAATCTCTTTGAACTCGAGTCACAACCAAGTATAGGTGGTAAAATGAGTAAATTTAGTAACAGATAAAAGTGCTAGTTTTGTATGGGTCATGACAATTAAGTTGAGAATACTCTTACTCTTAAGTCATTTTTATTATAAACTATATGAACAAATATGGCCAAGGAGATCACTTGAGATGGAAACAATTGGCAAAATTCAAGAGCCTACTTTAACTACAAAATGGGAACTTTGTGTCATAAAAAAGCCTCTAAGTGTTTTCAAAAATTAAGTTGGGTGACTAAAAAAAAGATAGAATTAGATAAACAAGTTTGGATCTGTTCGTCTTTAGATAAACCTCTATGCTATTTAAGAAATTATGTTTTTGTAGCATGCATATGGTGTTTTTTAAGATAATTTATTATCTTTGTTATCCTGTTGTTTTTAACGCGACTATGAGACTGTCAATTTTTAAAAACACCTTGTTGGTGAATCTTGACACCACAACCCGCATAGCAGTTATAAACATTGATTAATGTACCCAAACTTATATAATAAATGAAATTTAACAAATGAAGGAATCATTAAATAATGAAGCTTGATTTTGAAAAATTTACCATAAGGTTTTCTGGTAACAAACCTCGATCTAGGTTCAAAGTAATTATTGGGACGGCTTTACTCCATTACTATTTAGGGCTCAACTCTCAAGCAATAATAGTTTCGGCTTTCTTTAACAAAAAATATCTCTAGTATATATCATATTTTTTTCTTATAAACCTATAAAATGTCATTCCACATTGTTTGAATTTAAACCTAAAACCTCATTTTTAAGAGACAAAAATCTCTACTAAATTAGCTTGTCCGGATATATTTACTCAACCTTGAAAAACCTATTATTTATCATCTATTTACTAAATATTCTAATAAGAAAAACTAGAGAAAACAAGTGAAAAGATGATGGTTGATAATGTGAGCATGAGCATGCACTGGAACACATGTTCCATGAGTCTCTGGCATCCAATCCACCCGGCCATTTCTTCACACCATCATTATTGTTGTTATTATTATCATGCCTTCATCTTCCTCACACATTTCATCCAACTTACTCCACCATCTCACAATAATCTTTTTTACATTCTGTTGTAAGCTTTAATAACCTGCAAGCAACATCATGCCATTGGAAGCCACCACTGAAAAGAAGACTCTTCTTGACAAAAGAACGGTGTTACTTTCAGCAGTTAACTCAGCATCTTCTGATTCGATCGAAATTCGGTTATTTGATTATATTGTTTGGTTTTGTGCAGGTGTTTGTGCCTCCTCATCCTTTGATCAAACACTGGGTTTCAGTGCTTAGAAATGAGCAAACACCACCACCCATCTTTAGTAAGTGATGCTCTCAGATTTCTTGTTGAATTTAATCGTCTTTTCAGGTTTTCTATGTTTGTTTAGATATTTGTTGCTAGAACAGGTTCAGTTGTTATAATTTGGTGGTTATATTTCTGTTATATGTTCCAAGAATGTGCATGCAATTGGATGTGCATGATCTTGTTTGCAGCTTATGTTATCCAACTTAAGTGTGATTAATTCTAATAAAACTGTAAATGCCAATGGCCTGGTCTCATGTTCAAACCTAACTTAATGGATTTTTCCACAGTGGCGGGCTTTTATGATGGTATTTCTAGATGAGTTAGACCTGAAGCGTCAAAATCAGTATGAACGGTTGACATCCCATCTGCGTAACGCTCGAGTATTGCATAGTTCCAAACGTCATTCAAAAAAAAATAAAGCTATAAATAATTTGATTTAAATGGTGAAAGTGTTGGTTCAATCCCCTTGACTTACACACACAACACACTCACGTATGTATATGAAAGCAATTTGTAGAAGACAAATAAATTAACACAAGCTCAGTAGCTCACTACTTTATTCATATAAATGGGCTATATATATCCTTACAAAAGAACAACGTGAGAACATGATAGTAGCAACAAAATAATATAGAAAACTACCTACATAGTCATATTTTCACTAAACATCCAGTAGACCATCTCTTCTACCCAACGTGTACTAAGACTTCTTCATCAACTTAGCTCACATCTTCCTAAGAATCTGGTCAAACAAAACTACCATTTGACCACAACTTTAATTCTAATAAGACATAAAACAAACATGTGATTAATTAGTTTATTAAATACTTTTCTACTTAACTCATCAAGGTTAATCCCAACAGAATGTATTCTAAATATAATTCAATTTGTTCATCTTTTTGTCTACTCATATGTTTATACCATTTTTGTAACTATGAGAATCCGTTATTGAAAAACTTACGGGATCCATCAATACTTTGCTAACCAACATGACAACTTGCATTGGACACATGGTCGGTGTAAGCTAGATTCAAAGTTGTGACCCTTGCTAGAACTAGAGAATTTTTCTTTGATTTGGTGTTGCTTTTGAAACCAAAGAATATCGTCAATGGGATACAAAAGAAGAGGATCCTACTTCGCTCATGCACCGTCTTTAAAGAGATGGTTTTTGGTGTGTTTTTAAAAGTATTATGGTTTTTGGGTGTTCTGCCAGTTTGACTAGGCAGCTGGGTTCAGTAGATGTCAGGAAGGGTGTGACATGTCACTTGTTCAAGCTATCACGTATGCAAGTAGCAAAACACCCAAAAACCATAATAATCCCAAAAACACACCATAAACCATCTCCTTTTTCGAAACAACACCAAACCAAAAAAAACTTAGAACTAGAGTGACTTAAGCACTTACCATTGCACCACCATATGTTTATACTTTTGTCCATAAGGATCTTATTCTTCTGTCACTTTTATTTGTAGGGAATGCTATGGCTGAGTTGGGAAGATTGCTCATGTATGAAGCATCCAGGGACTGGCTGGTACATATTTTATTTATAGCATAACTGTATCAATTTTCAAAAAACATCACCAGTTATAAATTTCAAATTAAAGCTTTTCTTTCAGCCTACGGTTTCAGGGGAGATTCAGTCCCCTCTCGGGGTTGCTTCAGTAGAATTCATTAATCCACAGGAGGCTATAGCGGTTAGTATTACAATTTCCTTTAACAGTTTCACTACACTATATTACACAAAAACAAGAAGTATGCGTATTTGTTCTATCATTTTTTGGAGTTTTTCATCTTTGATTCTATCTTTAGTCTTTACAAAAGAGTATTTAACCGTAATTTTAGTACCAATGAGTCACTTTTGTAGGTGGTTCCTATCCTGAGAGCTGGTCTTGCTCTTGCAGAGCATGCATCATCCACCTTACCAGCAACTAAGACATACCACTTAGGTAATTAATGACTATCAATGTTGATGTAATTAATTAATATACAAGTATAATCTCTTTTAACAGTTTTGCATAGTATGATCTCTTTTAACAGTTTTGCATAAAGCTAACATCTACTGTGTTTATTTATTTTTTTTAATTAAGGTGTTAGCAGGAAGGAAGAGACACTTCAACCAACAGTGTATTTGAACAAGTAAGAAATTTCTAGCGCGGACGTTTAATATTATCAAACACATCCTCATCATTGTTAGAAGCTACTTTGAGTGATCAGTTTGTCAAAAGTTATACATATTTGCATCTTTTGTTAATAATTGTCTGATAATTATATTTTTTGAGTTTGATCTATGCATGGCTTTTGACAGCTCTTCAATTTTCTTATGCAGGCTACCTGAGAAATTTTCTGAAGGAACCCAAGTGTTCATTGTTGATCCTATGCTAGCAACAGGTAAATTCATACTTCATAGCATACGAAATATAAATAATATCTTCAAGTACATATCCCAAAGGAAAAGTTCATTTTTTTTATTTGAACTATCTTTAGGTGGCACTATAGTTACAGCCATAGACCTGATCAAGGAACGCGGAGTTGACAACCAACATATCAAAGTGGTAAGTAGGGAAACCGCTGATGTTATGTTATTAACAATGATAACATTTTCTTAATCAAAGAGTTTTGGTCGTATTAGGTATGTGCCGTGACTTGCCCTCCCGCACTCCAAAAGCTGAGTGATAAGTATCCCGGGTAAAATATTACTAAACCCGAAAACCCTTGACACTTATGGCAAAAATTATTATCCTTTGAGATTGACATTTCTTTAAATGATTTCTTCAGGCTTCATGTGTATGCTGGAACCATTGATCCAACTCTTACTGACAAAGGGTAAGTGATTTCACCAAAAAAAAAAAAAAAAAACAAAACAGAAAAAAGCCACTAATGGTGTGTTAATAAGTGGTCTAAAGCGCATGATTGAATGGTGATTTCAGGATGATTATCCCGGGACTTGGAGATGC
Source organism: Flaveria sonorensis (assembly GCA_025506505.1). Classification (NCBI taxonomy): domain Eukaryota; kingdom Viridiplantae; phylum Streptophyta; class Magnoliopsida; order Asterales; family Asteraceae; genus Flaveria; species Flaveria sonorensis. Next base: position 60,624,971 of record CM046424.1, read on the forward strand.
AGGAGACCGAAGCTTTGGCACATGAAACCCGACCAAAGGATGGTTTTTGCAGGACATATTGTAGCTGAATAAGTTCATGCTTCTTAAGACATTCGGTCTTTATGTTAGTTACTGGTCAAGCACTCTTTTCTATCATCTGGTTTTGAACCTTGGTTCTAAATGTTATTTTTCTTGATTTGTTGGTCAGCAATTGAGTCTGGTGAACTTGTGATTCAAGGAATGAAACTTCCTAACATGGTGTGTGCGTTTTTGTTTAAGAAAAATAATTAGAAAATTATTTTTAATAAAATAATACAATATGTAGTTTAAGATATACTTATCAACAATTTTGTAGAAAAAATCGATTATTTAAACCCATTTAAACCAGGATGATGGGCAACAAAGAGTACATATACTTTGGTGATAACATTAATCAGTAAAAAGAGGGATTATGTTTGTGCATTCACTTCGTCTATCTTTGCCAAGTTGGCTTTTTGATGCATAACCTACAATACTCTTTAAAAATGATTTCAAGAATAAGCAATTTACAAGTTTAGAGGACAATGATGGCATGTACAATACATTATATACATGGCCTAGTCGTAAGACAATTAAAAGGTTTCTCAAGAGACCCAAGTAAACATTTTACGTGATCAATGTCGTTCAAAAAAATATTAACGGATTATATACGATTAAAAAATAAATTAAGTAATTTTGACTTTGATTGTCACTAAAAATTATAATTATTAAAAATTTAGGTTGGTATTATAGTTGGGTTTGGGTTCATGTTTTGTGTTCTAAGAATCCCAACAAGTAAATTCTAACCAGATTTCTATGGGGAACCTACACATCGAACCCTTAAAAATTTGTCAGGTATGTCTCTTTTTTTAGAAAAACTAATTCACTCCAGTCATACTACTAATCTATACTTTTTTTTTAATCATGAGACTTGAACGCATAGGGAGACACACCTTTCCTACACACCTTGGTACTGCTAGGCCACAACCCTTTGATATCACTCAAAATAGCAAAACCTAACCCATTACCATCCTTATATATGCTAGTCTCATGTATTCTTTGAATCTTTGTATTAAACAGCCACTTTGCTACAAGTTTTCCATCCTCTTACACTCCTCTATCACCATATCATGGATTGTTGACGAAAAAATAGCACTCCCAGTTTTGAATAACATATGTAGGACACAATTCAAAGTTTCCGAAGTCAGACCCTAAGCTTGAAAAAGTGATTATCATGGAATTTTTTGTTTTTCTAGCACACCGTGTAAAATCTGTTCCATACATTCATAGGTTCAAGACCGTAAGATTTCCTAATTTGACTTCCCCCCCCCCCCCCAAAAAAAAAAAAAAGGTAGTAAAATGAAAGGGAAAAAAAGCAAAACACATACTCTTTTTCTCATGTTAACATAGAAGGGCTTCAGGCAACTTACAACCAGTTGCCCATAGCAGGTATACTTTTTAGAGCAGCACAAACTAGAGGATTATTTTGCACAAGCAGCATCAATAGAAAGTCCAATCTCAAGAAACCCCCAGATGCATCTACATAACTAACTAAAAGTTTAAAGGTTAATAAAACAAAATAAAACAAATAATTAAAATAGTATAATGCTTCAAACACAAGGTCTCTAAAGCTAGAGACATAACAGGTTGTGTAAGTAAATACATCCTCGGGAAGGCACGCGAAGCTTACAGCAAAACATTCACCGCCGTGAGCGGTTTGAAGTTTTGTTACAGAATGCGCAAGGAAGATATAGCTAATACAACGGGAGTTGTCAGCAAGTTCAGGCCAAATCCAAACTAGCATTAGAAAGCAGACAAGTGGTTGTTAGTCACTTGAAAGGAACCTCTAAGGTAGTTCTATGTTTCAAACGAAAAGGTGTTACCTTGAAAGGTTGTATTGATGCAAATTTGGGTGGTTGTTCATATTTTCGTAAAAGAACTATGGATTATGTTTTCATAGATGGCAAACGATAATCAGTTAGATGTCTTCAATAGAAAAATATTGTTCTTTCAACCACTGAATCAGAATGCGTATCTCCTACAGAAATATTGCAAGCAAAGAGCTCATATGGTTAAAAAAAATCTTGTCAAAGTTGTGCAAAGAATGAACAAGATGGCAATGTACTCTATTGTGACAATCATGGCGCAGTTCATCTCAGAAAAAATACAGTGTTTCACATTAGAACAGAACACATTCAGATGAGATGACTTCATCAGAAAATTGGTGAGTGATAGTCCATTGCCAATGAGAAAGATCCTCGGTGCGAAGAGTCCTACATACATGTTTACTATCTAAGGTTGCGACAACATAGAAGTTGATGTTTTGTATAGCTTCAACTAGCCTTCTAGATGACAGATGAGGTGTCAAGCTAAATCGAGTAGGATTGGTTTGATGATTAGCATCCAAGTGATAGATGTTGAGTTCTGGAGTCTAATACTGTTAGGTAATGGAGTCTGATGGCGTATTAAATCTATCCATATGTTGCTCTACTAAGACCTAAGAGCTTAGTCAGTTTTGGGTGTTTGCACTAAGGCAACTTTTGGGATGGTCGGTGTACAAATCAAGACTTGAAGAACAGTATGTTAGACAATTGGCACAATAACAATTGGTAAAAACACACTCACATAATTTTATTAAGAAGAACAAAGGAAATACTTTTTGGTAGACATTGCATCTTATTCCTACCATCTATTTATAAGGTAGAAAATAACTCCTAATCATAAAAGAAAATCATAACCGATAGCTTAAATCAAGCATTGTTTGATTTATGCTTTGACTGCTTTATTATATTTGATTGCCTAATTATTAAATTATTAATTCCAAAAATAGATTTTGGACAGATCCAGTTTTCTGACCCATGACCCATTTAATCAACTTTTGACCCGTGAACATTTTAACCCACAAACATGATTAGAACCATCATTCACCCCCCCCCCCCTAATCATGGTTTGTGCACTTCATTGTTCATAGCAACGTTGGTTCGTCATCCATATATTGTGCTAAGTTAGCCTCCTCATTCTCCCACTTTGGACATCCATTTAGAAAATGTCCAAGCTCACCACACTTGTAGCATCTAACATGCTTTATTCTGTTGGAACCGTTCACCACCTTGACCTTCTCCGGGACCCCGACCTCTTCCTAGGCCACTCCCAAAGTCATCCCGGTTTGAACTGTCATAACCGCATTGCTCACATCTGTGCTTTTTGTCATTCTCCCTTTTAGAAAACATTAACCTCCCTTGAGTTTCTTCTTCTTTGTTGAGTCCCCTAATGCGTTCTTCGTAGACTCTCAACCTTCCGACAACTTCATCAAACTGCATCTTTTCCTGAGCACCCTTGTTCAAAGAGGCCTCTCCACCGACAAAGAAAACAAGGTCACACCACCTTTACCATTTTCTTTCACCTGCCAAACGAAGCCGAATCCAAAGCCACCTGCTTTGACGGATCCTTTTTGCCCGTTTTTCACGCACCTACGCCGGTTTCTTCTTATCACGAATCAAGTCGCTCAAAGGCTCTTTAATCACCTATAACAACCCTGGAACAACAATGTTTATCACCGGTCACCCCTGTTGTTGCAAATGGTGCTTCCACCAAGACAACGGTTAACCAAAACACCTTCAAGTATCCATTTTCTGCAATAAAAACAGTCTCGAAACAGACCCTTCTGTTCCGAAACCCTTCGGTTGACTGCTGTGTTTGCCCTGCAGCGACAGGCTACACCCTTCGACGATCGACTCTCAAAACGACTCCACGCCTTCTTCACCGAACTTGGCTCTGATACCAATTGTTAGACAATTGACACAATAACAATTGGTAAAAACACAATCACATAATTTTATTACGTAAAACAAAAGAAATACTTTTTGGTACATATTGTATTTTATTCCTACTATCTATTTATAAGGAAGAAAATAACTCCTAATCATAAAAGAGAATCATAACTGATTGTTTGATTTATGCTTTGCCTGCTTTATTATATTTGATTGTCTAATTATTAAATTATTAATTCCAAAAATAGATTTTGGACAGATCCAGTTTTCTAACCCATGACCCATTTAATCACCTTTTGACCCGTGAACATTTTAACCCACAAACATGATTAGAACCATCACACTAACCATAGACTCTCTGCGCTTAATGGAACAGACACCTACGATCTGACGCTGATAATATAAGTTTTGTCATATTTTATACATATACTACTCATAAGAAAGAAGCACAGATGGGACAAAGTGTTTCAGGTCAACCCAACCCAACCCAACCCACCCCATTTCAACCTGAACCAAACAATTACCCATTCTGACTTGTTAACCAACTCACCCATTTTGCCACCTCTAAAAGAGCATAGTTGCAAGTTTTAGTAAATATTATACAATCTTAAAAAAAGAAAGAAAGAAAGAGGTAGATAGAACAGGCCCAAGACCAAAAACATGAATAATATCAGAAGATAAAAAGAAGAATAAAAGAAAGAAACATGCACCATAACAAACATATTTTATTCTACCGGGGTAAAGTCAAATCTGAAAAAATAGGTACCCACAGGAAGAGTGACTACAGATCACTGTAATTGCGCCAAACTGCACGAAATTCTTCACGGAATGTATTCAGACGAGCTTTCAGGTTAGGTGTTCGAAAGCTTGCATGCATGATAGTAGCTGAAGAATGGATAAAATTTATCAACTAACGTTATCTAATATTTTTAAATAAATATCATATTATTAATATGAGAAGAAGATATACCAAGAAGGCCAACGGCCAATGCCCATAACAAAGTCAAGAGACCGCAAGAAACAAACCACAGAAAGAAACTCACTGTCAAAGGACAAAAGGGTAATTACTAGGTCAGCAGTTACAAAACAGCAACTTTTTCCCAAATAAAAAGTAATTAACTAATTGCAAATGTGAGAAGCCCTTATCCATACCAGCAGAAAACAAAAGAACAAATTGCCAACGAGGCCGTCCACATATATAGATTGCCCTTTTAGAAGAGGGGCGCCCACGAAGTACAGGCCTGCAATTGCAGATAGCCATGTAAAAAACATTACCCTTTTCTTAATAAAAAGGCAAAAGAACTCACATTAGCGGGGGTCTCATCTTTGCAGCTAAATGCGGAGAAAACCTCCTCACAGTTCTTGTTACTTTTTCACTAAATGTGCCTGCAAAGCTGTAAATGCCAGCTGTGTGTTAAAAAAGGAGTGTAAAAATGATTAATGTTCATGAGTACAAAATCTGCCAAATTGCATCCAGCCTGTGAATTGATTAACATACACAAAAAGAGGATATGGCATGAAGGGATGGTGTGTCATCAAAGCTATCAATTAAAAATATATATATGACAAGTGACCAAGGAGACGAAGAGCTCATCAATATAATACAAGATATTCACATATCTATACTAATAATTAATTACATCTATGGGACACGTGTCAATCATACAATGAATCTGCATTGCACTTTCCCGCCCAACTTTCCAACAGCATTCTCGGGGGTCATCTGGCGCAATCAACTTATTCCGGATGTTTGTTTCAAAGACCCGTGATTTAAACCCTAGATCAATATCTGTGATTAAAGCCTCTACTATATCTCTATTTCACTTTTCAGAATTTATGATCTTCCGATTTAAACCCTAGATCTGTGTTTATATTTATAATGTGAAACAGTTCTTATAATTTGGTTTAAATGACAAACAAAGTTACAAAGATAACTATCAGGCAATGAAGATAGCAACAACAGAGCTCGAGTCTCATTATCGAATTTTATTCCCACTGATTCTAATGTGGTAAGAATAGACATCAGATCATTAATGTGAGAGGTGACTGAGCTTCCCTCTTTCATTCTCGTCATGAACAGTTCCCTCATCAAGAACACCTTGTTAGCTGCAGACGGCTTTTCATACATATTTGACAGAGCCAACATCATACCACTTGCAGTGGTTTCTTTCATGATGTTAAAAGCAACGCTCTTCGTCAAAGATAACATAATAGCCGCTCTAGCTTTCTTGTCCTTGGAATTCCAAACTGTTTCTTCAGCTTTCTCCATACTCTCCGGTTTCTTTTTCAGTACCATATCCAAATCCTTTTGACACAGTAATGCTTCTATTTGCATTTTCCACCAACCAAAATCAGTGCCATTGAACTTTTCGATCATAGTCTTCCCTTCTTCAGCCATAATAGCAAAACAGAGAAAACCAAAAGAAACAGGCACGCTGAACAGTTGATAACCAGTCAACAAATGGATAAACAAACCAGATCCGGTACTTCCAACCAAAACCCTAGGCGGCGGCGCTGAAACCCTAGGTGACGGCAGCGACGGCAGAAACCCTAGGCGGCAACGGAGTGCGACGGCAGAAACCCTAGGCGGCGCGACGGCGACGGCGGAAACCCTAGGCGGCGGCAGAAACCCTAGGTACACGGCGACGTGTTTCGTACGAAATCTTCAAGAGGCTGATGGCTCTGATACCAGTTGTTAGGTATCTTTACGCAACGGAAACAAACACAAACACACGTACGCACACGAAAGCAATAAGAACACGAGAATTTATAGTGGTTCGGTCAAGATGACCTACGTCCACTCTCTGCAACTAAGTATTTTATTAAGCTCAAGGGACTAGATTACAATACAATGACATGTTCTATATATAGAGATAAATTAGGGTTTCAAGAAGCTTCAATGGGCCAAGCCCATAACTCCATCCAAAAGCCCAAAGGCCTTCACACCTCAACACACGTAATACATAACAGCATCCTATAAAGGATAAGTGTTGTACTAAAGTTGAATAACTTTAGGTGGCATTTTGAGGGGACAATAACTTCTGCACTTGAATTAAAATTAGTATTTCAATATAGATAGCTCTCCTTCTAAGATATTCACTAGGTAGATGTGTTTGTTTGTTTGTTTGGCTCTCCTTTCTGTCTGGTTTGTTCCTTAATTCAAAAGAATCAATCATAATTGTACTCATACTAGTGGAAACATTCTTAAGGCCTCAAAAAAACTGAAGTTAGAAAGTCGGATAAGTATGTCCTTGATAGCCAAAGATGGAGTAGCCACACTTTGAAGCAACCCTAATTAGATGTCCAAGATAGAGGAGACAATTGCTCTTGAAACTTAATCTCAAGTTAGATCCCTAGCTGATATGGACGTAGACTACAATTGTACAATGCACACATGAGTTGTAGTCTTATAAGCTACGATGCTTAATTGCTCATTAAATGAATACACCATAAGTTTCCTTCAAGATTATGTCCAGATATGGACATAGACTAAAATGTACAATGCACACATTAGTTGTAGTCTTATAAGCTACGATGTTTAAATGCTCATTAAATGAACACACCATAAGTTTCCTTCGAGATTATGTTCAGGCACTTTTCAAAAGATGCTTGCATGTCAATCATCAATACCATAAATAACAACATACATAGTATTATAGGTGAATAGTGATGTACCTATCATTTAAGAAAGCTATTGTTAGAGCCGTTGCCATGGCTGCGAAAATGGCAAGTGGTCTCCTAAGAAATCCCAATCCTACACATGAGAAATTTAGCATCATAGCATTTAAAAATTTTGAAACAACTTCATAAACAGAACACATAATGGAATCGCCTTTTATGATTTAGCTTACCAAGAATAAGCATAATCATGAGGAAATAATTTGTCCGGTAGCTGCAAGAAGCACAAAACAGATAAATCATGGTAATTCGTTAGCTATAGGCTATAGCTGAGGCAGGGTGCCAGGGTCTAGTAAAACTTATAGCAAACACAACAAAATTACGTACTAATAGAAATATCCAACCCCACTAAAATTCCTCAAATCCAAATGAACACGTGTTGTCCTCCGTTACAACAGATACAATGGTCAACTGTATCAATGGTGACATCCTACTTTCCATGTATAGTTGCTTAAAAGCAAGGAAACCAAGAGCGTCTAACCAAAGCTTCAAACGTAACAAGCACCTCACTCGACTTACCGATTGCAAAATTACGGGTTTACTCATTTCCAGTTATTTGAACTCTACGCAAAACAAAAACTACAACCATTTCAAATATCATAACCACAAAAGGAAGAAACTATCATGAATCATCAAGTCTGAGCTCCCGCTTGTTAACAACATACACCACAACATCTCCCTAAACTTCAAAACCAACAGGCACCAAGCAATACCAAAACTCAAAGGAACCGGTAAAACTTACAAAACCTAACTGTTTACCCTAATTTAAAGTCAGCACCCTATCCAGACTAAAACTCAGGCTCGTACGGAAAACGTTACAATGATATCTAGGGTTCACCACTTCCAAAGGAAAAACAATCATAAATCAACTACCGCTAATTAGAAAAGTAATGTTTAAGATCAAACAACACGATTAGCGGATGTGATGATGGTGATAGGAACATACTAGTAGAGATTACACTTGAGGCGACTGTTCCATTTGTTGGATGAGCGAGGGAGGGTGAATTTGGAGAAGAATTCGTTGAGAGGACGAGGGGGCGATGACCAATCCACTTCCTTCAGTGCTTCGATCAGATCTTCTGTTGAAACTGTGCCCCAATCCATTGCTTTTGCTTCGTGATCTTCGATCGATTACGGTGAAATCTCAACAGCTAAAAAACTGATATCGAGTTTTGAGAAAACGCGCAGAGGGATGTCGTAAGCTGATTTGTGAAAAATGAAATTGCGATTTACGATTGCTCAAATGGTGTCGTGTGCCGATGGGTATTTGAAGGTGCTTTTTTCCTTAACGACGATGGAATTTGACTATGGGGCTAAACGTTTTGTTTTTTAATTCGGATTTTTTGTTTCGAGAGCAAATGTTTTAATGATTCAGATATTTATCTTTAAATGGTTAAGCATCGTATTAATACCGAGTGATTAAGATTTTTTATCTGAATTAATCAGATATTTGCTTTTGAATAGTTGAGCGATATACTAACTCTTAATGGTTCAGACCTCTTAATGGTTCAGCACTTTATTGGTTCATCACTTAATCATTTAAAAATTACCAAACACTACTTTAAAAAGTTAATTGTTTTTTTTAATTTAGTATAGTAAAACAAAAAAGATTAATAATAGAAGGTTTGTGTTATGGAAAAATTATATTTTTTAAAACCTAAATTCATATTTTCTTAAGATTTTATAAATCTACTCCACTTAATATGTATTGCAACTAATTCAAGTGAATTCGTCGTAAACAAAGCTTGAACTATTGATGATTTTAAAGGGAGAATCATCATTTTAACTTCTAATGATCTTATCGTTTGACTCAATCATTTTCTTAAGATTTTAGTATTTTACCTTTATAATTCCAAACTTCAAATTAATGTTTATGGTGTCACGTGTTTTAATAGTATCAAATAACAGTTTAAGACCTTATGTTTAAATATACATGTGTGTATTTCTGTGGAACACATGAAATTACGTTTAAGATAGACACCATGCGAAGCATGGATCGTATAAATAGAATTAGAAGACATGTATCGGCTCACAAGATTGTATGGATGAAATAGAAGCATGCTTCCTCACATAAATTGTATAATAAGGACCATCTATGTGTTATACAGATTCATGCGAATAATATGTAGTTTTAAGAAAGAAATGTTTCTACATATAAAACATAAGTTTTTATAAGACACATCTAAAGTTAAATAAATGAAAAGATACAAATACATGAAACTAATATAAATTAACCACATTGAAAAACATATAAATCATAATAAATTATACATGGCCTACTTTAAACTTGCGTGGCAATAAGAAATTAATTAGGTAGCTATTTGCATGACAAATTATATTTTTACAACATGCTAAGTTGTTAGTAGTATAGTTAAAAGCAAATTTCAATTTGTTGAAAACATGTTACATTTTCACATATAAATATAATACGGTATGTGTGATGTAATTAACAGTTATACACATCATCTATATCTACAAAAGACGATGAAGATAAAAAAGCATACATATAAATAGGAATTTGTAAAATTTAGTTGTTTCTTCGTTAACACATAATGCAATAGATATACAAAGAAAAGTCAACTTCATGCAGATTTAAGTAATGCAATCGTTATTAGTTTTAATCATGGGTTCACTTGAAAGGTACAACATAAGTTTTTAGCATCTTACATTAACGTGTCTTTGGTATTTCATAAATTAAGATATTGTTATAAAAAGTGACTAATTTCTATATATAAATTAATTATCACTGTAAATAATGAGTTATACCATATAATAAAAAATTGAACATAAAAATATAAAAAAAAACAAGTTTGAATGAAATTACTATTCCTATAAAAAAGCGTGTAGCAAGTGTGGCCCAAGCGAGGGACGGGATGAACGACATCTTTTACCCAAATAATATCTGATTTAGGTTAAACCATTTATAGTTTTTGATGGGTCATTTTTTTTAGTTCGTCTTGTATCTTTAAATCCTCAGCAACAACCCTAAAGTGTGATAAGATAAACATTTTATTCGTGAGTAAGACCGTTTTACAGATATTATATCTTCATGTGTAACTCGTAAATATGAACGGTGAAGCAATCCCATATGTTGTTGCAACGTGGCAATGTTTTTGCTATTAATTCTGTTTTTGAAATCCCACTTTAATGTTTGTTTAAATTTATATTATATGTATTTAACAGCAAAGAACAAGTATGTATTATTAGCATGGTTGTAAATATCGCTACCCGTTAGTCAAACGATGGGTATCGACTAGGGATTAATCGGATTAATAAGATTTAATTGGATTGGAATTTTATAAGTTAGTTTCCAAATTTATAAATACTTATAAAATATTTTTCAAAACTAAATATTTAGTTTTTTTCAATTTTGATCTATTTTGACAAAAAATTGACTAATATTGAGCTATTTCTCTAATTTTTGACCAATTGTGATCAAATTTGACCAAATTTGCCTAAGCCCTTGTTTGTTTGGGTCTTAATGACCCTGGTCAGATGTACATGTCTGACTAGGTCATATCTTTGCGTTTGGTTGGATACAACTGATTGAGAAATGACTCTTATTCCCCCTCTTATTAGGTTAGCCATGCTCCATTGTCTGACCCAAAAACTCCCACGCATCGACCGAGCCCTTTCCTTCCACTGAGCTCGCCGGCCATCACCAGTGCAACACCTCGGCCCCTTCAGCTCGAATCCCCTTCAGCTCGCCGGCCCCTTCAACTCGAGTATCTTAGTTCTGGATGTTTGTGTGGTTCGTTTTTGTATGTTTTGAGGCGTTAATCGTGGCTGAAATATGCGTTGAGGAGGAAACGACATCGTAGGCTTTTGAGAGAGGATTGGTGGTTAAAGGCAGCGGAGCGGAGCTGCTGATCTGTCCGGCGGAGGTGATGGTCGGATCGCCGGTGACGGAGAGATGTGATGAATTGGAGGATGAAATGTGGAGGAAGTTTTATGGAACGGGGTTTTGGAGAAGTGTTTCGCAGAGGGTTGATTGAATGGTGAAACGACTTCGTTGATTAGTTGAATGATTGAAACGATGTCGTGAGTTGGTTGAATGGTTGAAACGACGTCGTGGTTGTGGTCTTCACGTCAATTAATGCAGACATTCAGTGGTTGATGCACATGGAAGCTGTACGGTACGAGTCAGCGATGGGTTCGAGAAGAAGTAATTCAGATGGGTAAAATAGTCATTCTACACAGTCATTCAGATATTCAACCAAACAGACTTAAACTGGTTCAACACTTATTGTTTCAGACTTCTTACTGGTTCAGCCCTCTTATTGATTCAGCACTTACCCATTCAGAAGTTGCCAAACAACACCTAATTTTGGCTGATTTTCTCTTATTTTGACGATTTTATATGATTTTAACCGATTTTCACCTTTGATTGCTTAATTAAGCGACTGGCTAAATTCGAATCAGCGGGTGATCAATTTGCGATTAATCAGTGCTAATCGTCGATTTTTGCAGCACGTTGGTGTGTTTAGTTAAAATGACACATAGACAAACATGAATTCACTAAAGCATCTTTAAATCAAGTGTTGTAGGTTTAACTAAATCATTGGTTTAAAGATCGTCAGAAGTGATTGTGAATTAAATGTTTCTAAAAACAACAACCTTTCCCGCCAAGTAGTGGCTTTCACCACCAAGTAGTGGTTATGACGTCACAATTTTCTTATGGATCATTACCTTTGACGTCGCCACACTTGTCCACTATGTCGAATCTTAGTTTAAGTTACTACGATAACACTAAAAAGCTCGTGTTTGAGGCATGCACACAACCTACTGCCTCGTTGAATGTTATTTTTCTATTCATTTTTGTTTTAATGTTATGGGTTTTTCTATTCAGCTTTAATTTTAACAATATTTTCTTATTTTGAGTTTTCATTTTGTTTTATTTTCCTGCTCTTTATTTGCTTTTATTCCCATTTTTATTTTATTGCCTTTTATTTTAACTTTACTTTTCATTTATTTTGTTTATATTTAAAACTATTTTATTTTTTATTTTAAGTTTCCTGTTATTTTCTGGATTTTTTTTCTGATATCTATTTTTATATTAGTTTTTTAGAGTTAATTACATAAAAAGTTCCTGTGCTTAGGTATGTTTTCACTTTCGGTCACCAGGTTTGAAAAATTACAAGATCGGTCCACGGGTTTGACAAAACGTAACACAAATGATGCCCAACTTGGATGGCCGTTATATATTTCCATTAAATGCCTGTAAAATGATCAAAATACCCCTAGCTATAAAAAATTTAATGATTAAAATACTTAATCAAAGAGGGTGGGATCCACCCACTAATTCATCTTCAACCTTTAATTTTTTAACTTTACCAATCCATCACCACCGCCACCCTTAAAGTCCCACCGCCATCAATTCTCACCACCATGACGTGATGACCGGCCAGCAATCTGAAACCCTTTACAACCTTGAAACCCACCTAAATGTTCCACTACCACCCCCACATACCCTTCCCTCCACCACCACCACTATAACCTTCCATCCACAACCACCGTCTCAGCATCGTAACCTTCCCTCCAAACCTACAAACCACCATTGAACCTGTTGGATTTTAGTCTCATGGAGTAGGGGGTTTGAGACGTTGTAATGGAGGTGTTAGCAATTGAAAATAGGGTAAACAAAGCAAAGCAACAATTACACTATAGATGAATAAAGAACTTTCCGTGTGGTGGTCGGCATCAATGGCGGTATTGATGGTGGAGGGGATGAAAGAACTTTTACAAACGGGGGATATGGAGAAGAAGATGAGGGGAAGGAGAGGAGGAGGCTGCGGTGGTGGCCAGTGGTGGTGAGGAGGCAGTAAAGGCCGGCGGTGGTGGCCGGCAATGAGACCTGCTTAGTTAGGTTGAAGATGAGATTGGGGTGAGACCACTTATTTATTAATATATTAGTTATATATATCATTCTCTTTTTATATTTTTTATTCAACGGTGTTTTGGTCATTTAGAAAAATTTAACTAAAAAGTTAACTCTCCATTCAAGTTGGGGACCAATTGTGTTACGTTTTGTCAAACCCGTGAATCGACCTTGTAACTTTTCAAACCTGGTGACCGAAAGTGAAAATAGTTTTAAACACACGAACCTTTCATGTAATTAACTCAGTTTTTTATTTTACTAATTTTAATTTTTGTGTTATTTATCATTGATTTTATTGGTTTTAATGTTTTACTTTTACTTTGTTTTTAACTAACTACACTTATAAGATAATTCCTAACGTTGTTTTATCGTCTTCATAAAAATCCCAAACATACTTTTATTTATTTTACGAAAAAATTATATATATATTAAACACCAACTTATGTCTGTGAGAGATAATACTGTAGCTAATTGTATTTATGTTGATGCGCATGATATCAGCAACATCAGCCAGCACATCACTCTATATCTTTGATTCCACCGCCACGGCCGCCGCCACACCGGCCATCTCCCCTCACAATACTGAAGAACATTGTTTCCATCTGTGCCTCCTGCTTCATATTCTATTTAAAATCAGGCTTCATGTTCTATTTAAAATCAATCCCACCATAGAGCGCGGGTGATTATTCAAAATACATGAATATGCTAACCGAATATAATAAATATTAAACTCGTTAATGTTTTACAAAGTTTAAAAGATTCGTTTAAATGCAACCGTGACTTCTGTAAAATTCGAAATTTGGTGTACACAAGAAACCCAGTGTTTGCACAACGCACACACGGCACGCGATAACTTTCACCAGCGGAAACACCTTCAAAGAAACATAACACAACACACCACATCAATAAAAACCCTCATTTTGACCTTATCGATTACTCCATCTAATCATCGAAGATCAAAAATTCATAACATCACGAGTCAAATTTTGTCAAAATCAAATTCAAATATCACAATCATTCATTCATTCAATCAGATACTATCCTCTCAGGGTAGATTTGCTGTACGCACAAATGTCATCAGAAAACAGTAGCTGATCTAGTTGATTTCAACTCCAAGTTCGAAAATTAGGGCTTTTTTGTCTGTTAATTTGGTGGATGATGGCTCAATCTTCGTACAGAGTTCGATCGGTTGGGGATTATGTTGTTGGGAAACAGCTTGGGTCGGGTTCGTTTTCGGTGGTTTGGCACGCGAGACATAAGGTTCACGGCACCGAAGTTGCGATTAAGGAGATTCTTACAGGAAAACTGAATAAGAAGTTGGAGGAGAGTCTCATGTCGGAGATTGATATATTGAGGAATATTAACCATCCTAATATTATTCGACTGCATGACATGATCAAGGTATTGCTTATGTTGTTTTTGGTGGATTTTTGTGATTAAATTTGACTATTTGTTGTTTTGAAGAGTGTTTGGATAACGACAATTAAATTTCAATGATTGCCCCTGTAAATTCTTTGGTGCTAATTACATAACTAAATGGAATATTCATGTAATCAATACGCATGTACTGTTTTAATGGATTTGAGAGATGATATATGTGAATTCAACATGGTTGGGTGCATAAGAAGTAGCAACTTTAGGTGAATAACTTCAAAGTAGTTTCTTCAGGTCTTTAAAAGTTAATCTGGTGTTTGGTGTAGCTTGAAAGTAGCACTTATCACTTCTAAACGGTGATACAGGCTGATACATTTATATTGTTTGCTCAAGAATGTATACCTCTGGATTTAGGATTTTTGGTTCTTATGTTATATGCTTTTCAAAATGAAAATATAATCTACACATGAGATAAGGGCAGAGGAGACAATACCCTTGATGAATTTTAGAGTGCACGGTTAGCATAATTTAAGGTTTAAGAGGGTACCAGAACTGTGGAGTACATTAGTCTATTTCATATGTATAGTTCTATTTCATATGTATAGTTGATGTATGTAGTCGTACTTGGTTAATGAATGGTAGAATGAAGATCTTGGAGTGAGTGCATTACCGTGGTTTATGAGTAGAAGTAAAAACTGAAACTTGTAGTAAGGTTCGTTCTTGATTATCTAACTTTTCAATTGTCTGTGGTTCGTGATAGATGGAGATACATGGTGAAGATGATAGATATTGTAAGTTATAAAATGACTAGTAAGAAGGAATGTGATATGATTAGTTTCCATAGAAGAGTTATGTGGCTTTTTCTGTATTGTTGAAAATTATTGAGAAGAGCATGAGTGAAAACAACTAATGCTTGTACTCCCAAATGATTAATCATTTTGCAGTTTACAGCAAAAACATAGTTTATACAATACTGCTTTAGCAATGTAAGTTGAGAAATGTTGTTGCAACTTTGTAAGGATACAATGTGAGATAACAAAAAAAAAGAAGCATCTTAATTTACTAATCAAACATTACCTGACATCCTTTTGAGTCTACTCTTCCTTCTGGGTAAACTGGTTCTGTAACTTTTTTTTTTATCCTTGTTGTGACTTGTGGGTGTAATTACCTTTTCCTATCTGTATTCTATTATGTTTACCACTTATTCTTTCCCCAGTTCGTCTATGTTCTTTCTGTTTTCTTCTCTCTTCATATTACTTTTCAGTCTGTTTGACGGTCTTAATTTGCTTTCACCTTTTGAATCTGTTCATATCTTTTACCAAGGTGATACAATATTCCTCCATAACACATTCTCCTAACTCATAGTTTGAATTTAGATCATGGTTAGATGCCAAATTACTTTCACACTTGCTACAGAAATTGGTAGTACTTTGTGTTCCTATAGTGATCTATCTCTCATATTAAACTGAAAAATAAAATGAAATGTACTGAAAAGTTGGAACCTATATTTTTTTAGTAGTTCTTTAGTTTGTTTTTGAAGTCTTAAGTGTGTGAAATTAGGAACCTGGCAAGATACATCTTGTGCTGGAATACTGCAAAGGAGGTGATTTGTCTATGTTTATTCAAAGACGTCAAGGTAGAATTCCTAAATCAACATCAGTGCATTTTATGCAGCAGTTAGGTATGTATTAGAATAACTGTTGTTTTCCTTTCAAAGTTACTAGTATTTTGAGTTTCTTAAAATTGCTTGTTTTGCAGCGGATGGTTTGAAAGTTCTTCGTGATAATCAAATTATCCATAGAGATCTAAAACCACAGGTGGTATTAATTTTTTTATTTGCATAATATTAAGTTTTTTTACATACATGATTAGGGTCAGTTACTTCTATGTATGAAAACATGATCACTGAAAGATTTAAATAAGCCATAACACTAAATGGGATATCCATTATATCCTTGTATGATGGTTGTGAAAAAGTTCTACAAATCAGTGATTCAGTGTTAACGTTCCTGACATTTCTTATGAGTTGTGATATTCCATGTGTAGACATGACAATATACGTTCTCTTTCACACGACATGGTAATGTTTAAGCCTTAAATTCATCTTAGAGTTTACATGGTACAGTTTTCTAAGGAAATAGCAGTTTTTGAATGTTGGTATATTGCCATCAAGCAAATTAGGTGTTTTGTGGGCTTATAAAGGCTTTTTTTGGGTTGACACTCACATGATTTGTTGCTCAAGTCTCTTTTTGAGGATCAAAAAGTCCCCAACTTGTTAGAAGTTTGAAGATTTTAGCTTTTCACAAAATGGTTTTCTTTCAGACTATCAATACCTATGGTGCCACCTGTTAATGACATATTTTAGTAAAGTGAATTCTTATAAAAATCTTAGAACTACTGGTGATGGTGCTCGTTGATGAAGCTAAATTTGTTAGGCTAAATGGATTTTTTCTTAGATTTATTCCAGCTCAAATGCCAAAATGTGGAACTGGCATCATGAAGTAATATTGTATTATCTTGGTACTACTTAACAATTAAATCACTGTGTAGTTTACAACTCGGGTGAACCAACAAATTTTTATGTTTTTTTGTAGGTTCTTTCCTTTTTAAATGCTAAATAAGCTTCCAAATGGCCTTCGTTTTGTTAATTTATGATACATTTTAAGTTATGGTTTCAATGATGATTTTCTTATCCAATACATTTTTAGTTAATTATGTAGATTCCATAAGCTGATATGTGATATGATTCGCTTTGAAAGAATTTCATGTGGTTTAAAATCATAAATACTTTAGAATTCCACGTTTTTAAACTCTCTCTAGGACACCTGGTCAAATGTAAGATTTTTGGGATCATTACGGCCTATGACGTATGACTGTAACTGGTGCACACACCTATCCCAACTTCAGTATTTATGTTTATTTCTTACATCTTATCTGTTGAACAGAATCTCTTACTCTCTACAAATGATGACAATTCGACTTTGAAGATTGCAGATTTTGGCTTTGCAAGGTAAAAATTAAAAACAATGCCAGCACTATATAGTTATATATGGCCATGCCCATGCCCATGCCCATGCCCATGCATTATAGCTTAAATTTGAAAATAACATCTTATGTTTTTGCAGGTCTTTGCAACCTAGAAACCTTGCAGAAACCTTATGTGGTTCACCTCTTTATATGGCACCAGAAATTATGCAACTTCATAAGTATGATGCGAAGGTGTTATACAATGGATACTTTGGTTTAGTTTGTCTTATGATATTTCTCCAATGTTAACATATAAACGGAAACGCAGGCAGATTTATGGAGTGTTGGTGCCATTCTATTTCAACTTGTAACTGGGAGAACACCATTCACGGGTAGCAATCAAATTCAGGTTTGTAAGTCTTGTATTACCATCAAGTGTAGGGTTTTAAGGACACTGTATATTTCACATAATGATTTAAGCTGACTACAATTCGACGTAATATTTATCATGCCTTGTTCTTATTCACCTTTCATGCAGTTGCTTCAAAACATCATGAAATCAACTGAATTGCAGTTTCCTCCAGATGTGAAGGACTTAACTCCTGAGTGCATTGATCTTTGTCGAAAATTATTGCGACAAAATCCAGGTAATTGTGATTTAGACTTTTGACAATAACAGAATTTATGAAAGCAAGGAACATGGTTTATAGGTGGCAAGATGGTCGAGGTGGGTAGTAGGTAAACGAATTAGGAGGTTTTATGTATTAGAAATAGACTTTGGCAACTATTTAATTGTTTTATTCATTCGGCCTTCCATTTAGCTGATTTTTTTTTATTAATTTGTCTCACTTGGCCCGTGTGAACTAATACTTAGAATGCCAAAAAAACTTTACAGCATCTTTTATATGTTATGCATAAGTATCAACTATGACATTATATATCTATTTGCTACACGTTAGTATATACTGATTCCATGTCTTTTGTGGTATCACTGGCACCGCCAAATTTTATAGATAAAACATCGGGTCACAAGACAAGCGTATACCCACTTGATCTTCAAACCCGTAGACAAGATATATCTTGACTTACATGGTTTAAATGCTGTTTAAAAAAATGGCCTGAACCAAAAAAACATAACAACACGGAATGAAGTTTCTCTGATCAACAAGATAATTGCTAAAATACAGTAAAAGATAATCTCTGAATTGCAGGATCAAACAAGTTTACCCTTTCATATAAGATAATTGCTAAAGCCAACATAAAATAGCCATCCGAGTTATAGTCAATTCATAATGGCTTGAGAATATGTATCCTCTATTATTTATGAATTTAATTACTTTGTTCTACAGTTGAAAGGTTGACTTTTGAGGAGTTTTTCACACACCCATTTTTCACCCAAACAAAGCCTGATGAATTGTTAAGGTAATATATAATCAGAGGTGCTTTTTTCAATTATAGAGGCATTTTACTGCATGCTAAATAGTTATATAATGTTCTGGTATCTGCAGAGATAGGAGGTCACGAAGAACAACAGATGGGTTTTCATATCCTAAAAGTCCAGCTTTTATGAACAAAGAAGTAAATAACCAAGAAGATAATCTACCATTTAGTCTTGATGATGATTCTAGTGCCCTTGATGGAAGCCCGCCTCTTATTAAGAGGTCACCTTTGAGATCAACGTATGGGTTTTCCTTGGATCCTGGAGCTGATAAAAAAGACGTATCAAAAGACATGGAAATTTCATCTAGGTATAGCAGCATGAGACAAAAACCAGATAATAGTGGTTTTCCATCTGGAAACCGTAGATCCTCAGAAGGAAATCTTAAAGAATCTTTGAGATCAATTGACCACCGACCAGTAAATACGCGATCCAAAGGTCTGTTTTCCATATTCTCTAAAACAAATCTGTCGTTGGGTAATGGGTTATATGGATGATATAGGTGGAAAAATTGGCAGGTTGGTTGGGTTGGTTAGCGGGTCAAAACATATAATTTTGGTACCAGGTGTCCGAAACACTCACTTCAAAGTTCTGTAATTTCCTTTTTTAAAATTGATAATCAGTTATTGTTGTGTGTCAAATAATTACATATTTAATAAATAATCTTAATTTTGACTAAAATGATTTTAGAGGTTTTGGCATTAAAAATGCACTTTGGGAGACTTTCGACCCCTTTGAGTAGTTTTATTTCAAGTTTTTTCTCTCTTTTTATCTGTTAGACATTGTAAATGGGTAGTAATTGCCTCTTTCTAGTGAAAGGTCAAACTACAATATCAACCCATTTGGTTATGCTTAACTCTAGTGGATTAGACTGGTAAAAATTATAAATAGAAAGTAAGCTTGAAAGATAATGTGTCAAACGTGGCAAATGTCACAATAAAATGTTCTAGAGTGTTTTTTTAAATACATAAATAGTTGAAAATCATTATATTCAAAACATTGAACTATCAATTAAACAATAAAAAATTCGATCATATTAAACACAATAATTATTCATTTAAAAAAATCATAATTTTGGACCAAACATGTTTTGGGCCTACCCAACCTGGCCCGTTTCTTACCCATACATTTTACCACCTCTATGCTTCATGGATGTTAAACTGCAATAAATTCATCCAGTTTAGTCTTAAATTTTTTTAATCATGCCCTGATTCACCATCTTACATCGAACAGTAGTGGACTCGTTGGAGTTCATTGATCAAGATTATGTTCTAGTATCTGGTCCCCTGGGTGATGCATCTTCTTTAGCAAGTGTTTCGAAGGCGAGCCCAGTAGCAGCATCCAAATCATCTAGAGATATTCATTCAACATCTAGTGCACCTCTGCCCATCATTGGTGGTGCCGCCAGTAAAATGCGCTGCACCGGGAGTTTTGAAAGTCAGTACTCTGCACCCTCTGGGACTTCCCATGGATCAGTTGATATGATCGATGCTTCAGAACAACCATCAACTGACAGCATGACAAGAATCAAATCGTTGCATGATTGTGCCTCTGCCATCTCTGAACTGGTCAATGACAAGGCATGTTTAAGTACTTTCTTCACATTATATTCAAGTTATATCCAATTAATTTTTTAATTAACTGCTTCTACTTTTTTTCTTAAAAAAAGATCGAGGCAGGACATGGACTCGAGGCATTTTCAATTCAACTTGTTATCCTTGCGATATGGAAGCAAGCACTAGATATCTGTCACACACAGGCTGCTTCAGCAATTAAAGGAAGCCCTAATCAAGAAACTACAACTCTGAAAACCAACAGAGATTTTGATAGTCTTGATATTCAAGAATGCCTAGAAGCTGCCAAGTCACCACAGGATGTTTCCT
Organism: Flaveria sonorensis; assembly: GCA_025506505.1. NCBI lineage: Eukaryota > Viridiplantae > Streptophyta > Magnoliopsida > Asterales > Asteraceae > Flaveria > Flaveria sonorensis. Next base: position 60,645,956 of record CM046424.1, read on the forward strand.
GTCATATTGAAAGAATATTTCTTGGTGAAGTTGAAAATGCTGAACAACTTGCCAAGGTTATTGAGCCTGGTACACCTTCTAACTCAATTGGTTAATATTATCTCCAAGATATGAGTTTATACTATATGATATGATTTATGATAATATTATATCTCCAAGAATGTCTAGAAAAGACACCGCCACCGCCACCGCCACCTTGATTGTCTCCACCACCGCCTCCTCCACCTCCACCACCGCCTCCTCCACCTCCACCTTTTTCCACTAGCTGCCTTAAAACAATAGAGGGCGTGTGATGTGCGAACCCATTTTGGCACTTTTGTTTTTCTAGAAAGACTCATTTCAACCACAGCCTATTTTGGTTAAAACCCTTCTTGGCCTGAACCAAACTGATACTTTGAAGGGCCCAATTTGACACAAACCTATTTTGCTCAGAACCTTAGCTATGATGATTTAGTTGTTTTCTCTTATCCAGGAAATGTGGGAATGCCAGATGCAATGGAAACTATATTTCAGGCTGCACTTGATTTCGGCAGACATGGGGCTGTAAGTTTTCATATGTGTACGCATTGTAAGCGAATTAATATTACAACATATCATATAACTTATTGCATTTCTCAGGTGGATGAGTACATGGGTTATACTGAAAATGCAGCAGGGTTTTATTCAAAAGCGGTGCGATTGTTAAGTTTTCTTCTAGTGGAAGCACCTTCACTGATACTTAACCCCCCATTCTCGATCACTAACTCAGATCGATATAGGCTTAGAACATATATAGATGTTCTTAATAACAGACAAAGCCATTCAAGATCTCAAAGGATAACACTCCTTAAGGGTGTCGGTGGCCGTGGTCATGGTCGTGGTCTTGATCACCATTCTCCATCAGCTTGAACTAACAGTTGATATTCTCACGCTAATGCTTTGTAAAATTCTTTCTTGTACAGTTACTTATTCTTTGTGTGACTTTGATCTGAATATGGTGTTTGGCATTCCTGTAATTTAATATTGTACAACTACTTTTTTCATCTACAAGAATATAATTATATGTACTAATATAATCTTTTATAATAATAATAGTAATCATAATAATAAATAAATAAATAAATGGCTTGTCTTGTTAGGCAAAAACAGAATCATGTGATCTTAATGTGACTACATAATATGCTAAGGCTGTTTAGCATCTATATAATTTTATGTAAAAGAAATCATCATAGGAACCTGATTGAGATAGTTAAAATGGGTTTATTAGTAGATATAGTGTAATTTATTTTTAATGTTTATTCATGATTTTATTATCAAGAGTTATGAAACACATTTGATGAATAATTAATTTTTAAGTAAAAGTGGTGAGAACTGTATTTTAGAATGTTAAAACAAATCTTTCTTTTGTTTTACTTTTTATCGTATTGGATTGACTCAATTTTAGCAATTCAAGAAAATAAAGTTTTTGTGGTTTTTACTTACTCTTTCAATTTCATTTTCACTAAAATCTTTTGAATTCATAGGTTCCATCGTTCCCATCGTTTCTTACTTAATGGTTAGGTTTGAATTCTACAACGGAGCTATTAGTTTTTGAGTCAATATTCTTAGTCTTTATGGTTCGAAGCTCTTTATTTTTTGTTTGATGAGTGGATCCATTTAATGATGAATCCGTATTGATGCTTTATTACGGCAGATTTTTTTTGAATGACTCATAGACCTTACATATTGAAATTTTATATCATCAATATTGTTTTTCTTTCTTTCTCTCATCCTTCTATTTATCCATACCCTTTCTTTTTTATTTCGTCTTTTTTATTTCGATTGACAACTTAGAAGTAGTTTTTTTCATAAAAAAAATTTCAGTTGCTATAATAATATGAAAAATATATCATATCTTGACTGGTTCTTTGGATCCAGATAATACGAAATGATGAGTTGGTTATTACTTTTATAGTTATTTGTTTATATTATGAGGTTGGTTTTTTATACTACCCCTCAAAAAATTAATTATTCATATGCAGGACAAGGAAGATAAGAGAGAAAACAATTAAAAATTATTTTATGGTATTTCTAAATCAGCAAACCCACTTACTCTTCTAAGCTTACTTTAAATGTGTGTTATTTTTTATCACAAGACCTGAATCCTCAAGCTCATGAGAAAGAACCAACTATGAACACATTGTTATCATTAGATTACAAACGCATCAATAAAAAGGAGTTTTATGTATTATCTGTAAGGACCTAGTCTTTATGGATTACAATATTAAGTGAAAAGCAAAAACTCAATTCATCCGAGAAGTACAAGGAAGCGAGAACTCCAAGATGATTGATGAAAAACTTATCGCGCGAGAACTTGGAGTAGCAGCGCGAGAACAACGCGAGAACATCTAGACAGTATATATAGATGTTTTTCCTTTGTATTTCATAATGTGTGTTTATTTTGTAAAAGTACTCTGATGGTGAGAGAGCAGAGAATTGTGTAATAGGTCACCCGAGGGGAGCTCACCTCGGGTGGATCGAGCTTAAACGATGTATACTCATTTGGTATTGTAATCATTTGATTGATAATATTTGATTGAGTTTGTTTAATGTTCGTTGATATCACACAAGCACACATCCGTCTTAATTTGATTATCAAGTGCAACAATATGTGAAATCGATCGTGATCAGGTCCTTACATTTGGTATCAGAGCAAGGTGTTGCTCTTGATACACAGATTTTCATTCCGCAATCATCTGTATTAAGACGTTAAACATGAAGATTGAAGGCCTGAAGGTTATGGTCGGTTATGACTCGATTTCAAAGGTAAAATGGACAAAATCGAAGATGAACACACGAATAATTGACTTTGTTACTTGCTAAAATGATGATCTGCATCAATATGCTCAATATATTCAAGTTATGATGGTGAAAATTGAAGAATTGAGATCGTAGCAGTGAATCAAACACAAAAAGTCGATTTTGACGAAGTTTTCGCACGAATAACCGCTTTTTGCGAAAACTTGGGCAGTTTTCGCATCGGTAACGGCTTCTTGCGATAACTTGGAGTTGTCGCGCTAGAACATCAAGTTCCCGCGCGAGAACATCTACCTAGTTCATATGCGAAAACTTCATCAAGCGAAACTTCATCATTCGCGCGAAAACTTTTACTATCAACTTGATTTTTGCGAAAACTTTGCAAAAATGCAAGAACGTTGTCTAGATGCGAAAACGTGTTAGTTTGTGAAGGTTTAGAACAAGTGTTTCAGCCCAAATCTAGAGGATGCCGGATGATTTGAAGTTTGGTACTTAAACAAGGGTTTTTGTGATGTTTGAACAAGTTTAAGATTCTATGGTTATAACATTTGATTCGGGTCATTCGTGAATTGAAACTTGACAATGTGGGCTTATCTTATCTTACCGAGGGGACAATGATCAAACGGGTTAATTAAGTGAAGAATCAAGATTGTTTGGTATTCTTGCTCTGAAAATATGAGCTTATTACATCTTACATAGGGGGAAGAATTCTTTAAATGATCTAGTTCGTCGTCACAGAATCTTGTCATCGGATTGAAGAATCGGGTTCTTCGGGAATCCAAAATGGAAGTTGGACCTCTCTGTCATATGCCTAATACATCTTAACTTGTAAGTAATCAAGATAGAACAGTTTAATCTTGATTCAGACGTGATATCCTTTATGAAGCTATACATTAGGAGGAGGTTACAGCTGAGGGGGAAGACTAAAGTGAAAGATACCCAAGAATTAGATAATTTATGAAGATTAGTGACTGAAGTCAAACATAACTTGATATCATAATCCATAGGGGGAAATTATAAGGACCTAGTCTTTATGGATTACAATATCAAGTGAAAAACAAAAACTTAATTTATGCGAGAAGTACAAGGAAGCGAGAACTCCAAGATGATTAATAAAGAACTATCGCGTGAGAACTTGAAGTTGCCGGGCGAGAACTTGATGTTCTCGCAGAACATCTAGACAATACATATAGATGTTTTCCTTTGTATTTCATAATGTGTGTTCATTTTATAAAAGTGTTCTGAGGGTGAGAGAGTAGAGAATTGTGTGATAGGGCCATCCGAGGGGAGCTCATCTCGGGTGGATCGAGCTTAAACGATGTATACTCTTTGGTATTGTAATCATTTGATTAATAATATTCGATTGAGTTTGTTTAATGTTCGTTAATGTCACACAAACACATATTCGTCTTAATTTGATTATCAAGTGTAATACTTAAACTTGATTTTGTTATTACTAAACTATCCTATAATCCTATACACACAAGAAATTCAGTACAATGAACCTGGATTTAGAACTTTAAGAGTGTGTATTGAAGTTTGAAACTTAGCAAGTTAGCATGTCTAACTATAAACCCAGCTCCATTCAAAAAGAAAAAAAATTATAAAGCCAGCTGGCAAACTTGCTTCCTCTTACATAGACAGAGTATTACCTAGAGTCTAGACCTGTATTGAGCACGTGTCCTAATTTTATCTTCTAGTGCCACATCTTACCAATTCTCTTGGACAGAATCCAACCAATACACCATACAAATGAATAAAAAAGGATTAAAAAATAAAAAAATAACAATTTTACTTTATACTTTTATCAATGAAAACCAAACATTTGTCATAGGGTCAGAATTAACCAGCTCATTTTGAACTAAAAGATTTTGCATAAAAATTGAACAAACACAACACATTGATATGTAAATCTCACAAAGAAAGAGAATTTAGGACCTCTAAGATTATTTAGATCATGCCATGGATATCTATCTATGATTCAAAATTTATAAAAGATAAACATATATCAAAGTTAAATTCATATAATGCGCTATTTTTTAAGATCTATAACATGTTTGTAGGATAATGTTGGATCTAATCGTTCTCTAGAAGATCCCAGCGATGCCATTAGTTTAATCAAGCTTTTATAAGATATGCATTATATGTAAGACTATGTTTTGTTAGTTGTATAAAAATGTGTAGGTAATTTATAATTTATCTACATAGGTTTGTATATTTTATTATAAATAAAGCTAAACATAAATCATATCCCTTAGGTTACTTTTCTTGATTATTTATGTTTGTCCCTGTGTTGTGTTTTCTTCTTATCTAGGAAAAATTAATAAGAACATGAATACTCTTGTAAAGTTTAGTGGAAATTTATATATTACTAATTATCAATTTGAGTACTGTATTAATGTTGTATATTACGTATCAACGTTTGTATTTTATATAAAACTATATGGTTGGCAACTAAAATGACACATGATGATTAGGACATTTGACAACTATTCAATGGTCTTCTTTTTTTTTTTTCTTTTGTAATAACCTTGATATGCATTACGGGTTATACTAAATGCATTAGTGGGTTGTACCCATCTTTTGTTGTTTTTATTAATCTTTAACTTTTTTTCTATTAAAAAAATACTTTTAGATCTTTATAATTTAGTCCCAACAATTTTTACTATCAACTTTGGTCCCTATAATTTTCATATATTACTCAATTTTCATTTTACATTCGATCTAAATTTTATGAGTTAATACGCCATAACTTGCGCGTGTGGTTCAACATTTTTATGCTTATTTTTTTCTCATTTAACGACCCCGTCGTAACGCGTTGATCGTAGATCAACTTACTTATTATTTTATATGTTTTACGTTTCGCCTGGTTCAACCTTTTACGTCTACTTTCCTTGTGTTTTTTTATTTTTTTTCGTTTTCATTTTTTTAGTACGAGATTTTTAGGTGTTGATGGTCACTGACGATGGTGTGTCATTGATGCTACTTGGCATATTTTACGGCCCCCACTGCAACGCAAGAGACTTAATACTAATATATTACTATTTACTAAAACTAAAATATATACTTTAACCAACTATAAATAATATAATATTCTTTTGGACACCACCAATAAACCCAAAACAACAAGACTTTGTTTTCATTAGAATCAGTTCATGTTAAAAGAGTAATTAACAACAAAATCAATCATCTAATCCTCTACCATCAAATTCTACACAATAATCCGCCTAAACAAAAACCTAATAATTAATCAAGAAAACTTGTTTGTTTTCCATCTCAACAATGTTCATCACCACCACCATCATGAATACATCATCACCATCATCAATACATCATCATACCACCATCATCATGATCATCATCATCTGGATCTCATCAAGAAGATACTCAACTCCTGACCCTGACCCAAGCACCCATCCGGGTTAATCAAATGAAACGACTCCGAATCCGGCCCACCCACCATACACTCATAATTCGCCCTCATATAAATCAACTCCCCACCGGAGTCAACGCCGACGCCGGAGTCAACCCCAAACGCCGGAATCACTCCGGCCCCCACCGTCGTCGACTGAATCGACTTCAACAACACCCGTATCTTCTCCGTCGTCTTCTTCCGCACAGCAAACCCCACCTTCCTCCCATTACAATACATCGTCCAGACCGGCACCGACCGGAGCGGGCACGACCGGAGCTCCGACTCCGGCGAACCGTGGCACTCGAGCGCCAACCGGACGAGCCCGAACCGGAGTTCTTGAACCAGGGTCTGGGTCGGGATGGAGAGTTCTAGAAGGAGCGAGGGTCTGGTTTTGAGGCGATCGTGTTGTACGGCGAACCACACGTGGCCACGGCGGTGGCCGAAGAGGGTTCCGATGACCATGGTTTTGGAGAAGCGAGGTGGGTTCGTGGGGACGAAGGGGGAGGAGTCGGAATCTTGATCGATTTGGTCGTCGGAGATTGGGGTTTGGTGGGGTGAGGGGGTGGGGATGTCGTCGCGGAGGGAGGTGCTGAGGCGTTTCTTGGTGGTGGCGGTGGTGGTGGTGGTGCGTTGGTCGGCGGCGGCGGCGGCGGTGGTGGTGAAACAGGGGAGGAGGGCTTTACGGAGGGAGTGGATTTTGGTCATTTCCAAGGGGAAATGTGATTGTGAGGGATTGATTTGGGTTTATTGGAGTTTGGGTGTGGAATGTGAATGAATGTGGGTGTGTGTATTTATAGGCGGGAATAAGGAATCTATGTCTTGCATGTATGTGTAGTGCGAATGTTGCTAAGAGGTAATGGAACATGAAAATGGGGAGGCCGGAAAACAGGTATTATCGTGTTTAGTAGGTATAGATGACGGATTGACGGGCATAACTCACGTATTAAGCATGTAAACACTTGTTTAACTAACTATATATTATGTCTACAAAGACTTGTTTAACTACCGTTGGATAAAATATATTATATTTAACCTGGCTTTTTAAACATAATTTATGTAGAAACGTATATCAATTCAAAACGTACATGACAAAACATGTGCAACAACGTCGTTTGCAGCATGATAAAGTTTAAGGTTACAATTGACACGACTCGTTTCCGAACTAAATTCACGTCGAAAAGTAGACTAACATAACACCTTTGTGCGAAGCAGGGTCTCGTTTCACATTTGTTGTTCAATAAAAATGTTCCTTATTAACGTATAAAAAGAGTTGTTAAATCTTAACCATCAGGCTTGAGTGTAGTTTTTTTTCACATATTTATTGATTTGATTGATTGTTTTCGTGGACAAACTACTTTTTAAGGTTTTTATGTAGGTCAAAACACACGTTTATCCCAACAATGATTTTCATAAATAACGACTTCGATGTACCGAATCTTGCTCTAAACATATCATCATCGTACTTCGGTCCCTCTACAAAATAACCGGCCATTAAAACAATGTACGCATTTATCTGATCAAGTGACACGTATTTTTTTTGGAAGTTGTTTTCTCTTCTTTTTCTTGAGATTTTAAGTTGGCGGCAACCAATGCAAGAAAATGAAAATCACCATCGTCATTTAGAAAATAGTGAATGGTCGAACATCGAAGAGGTGAGACTCGTTGTTATTTTTTTTAGAAATTAAATTGAATTTATAGTGTAACTTGTTGTGTAAATTGGGTATTTTATACGAAGATTTAAAAGTTGTTTTTCATGAATAAACTCCCCCCCCCCCCCCCCAAAAAAAAGTTATATAGTAAAACATAATTAGAAAAAAAGCTATTTTTTCCACGACGAAACCGATTACTCTTATCTTAACATTTCAATGATACATTTAAAATGAAACGGAAGATGTGGAATTAGCCTTTAGGGTCTCCTGATAATATATGATAAAAACTTTTTCACAAACAGTTTGTCTTATATGACATTTTTATTTGTAGTACAATGCAACTCCTCCCATAGGAAAGTGTTTAGTGAAATCATGGTGGAAAGGTACTTGATGTCTACTTTGATTAAAAAATAAAAATTTTGGAATGATGTTGGGAATGCTTTAAAATGACAGATATTATATTCTTGAGATTGGGGAAATATATGTATGTTGGGGCACATTTGGTCAAAGATTCTAATTCTCCCTCTGCATTGCTTTTTAAGTCAAGCCACTGAAGTTTCTCCTTTTCAGATTTCTTACCCTCTATCCCATTATTAGACATGTATTTATTATTCATATGCAAAAATAAAGTGATACAAATTGCATTTACTACAAACTTCTAGTCTACTAGCATGTGGTTTGGATTTAAAATATTATAGGTTTTAAGTTCAAAACTTATATAAAAAGGTATTTCTTACGTTAGTGTGTTTCATTTTTAATGATGTTACTAAATAAGTCAAGTTTAAAGCGTCAAAATCAGTATAAACGATTGACAACCTGTATTCGAAAGACTCATTCGGGTATTGAGGTGGTTCCAATTTTCAAATGTCGTTAAGAGAAAATATAAATTTCATTTAACTTGTATACTTATATCCATTTAAGTAATGAAATTTTATAATGAAACAATAATTAAGTTTTAACTGTATTTAAGAGATTAGATGTGTATTTATTCTAACTATAACTCTACTAAGAATAACTATTGCTCCATTGTTATGGAAATTTTCATAATTTTTAAAATAAATAACTAAAATGAAACAATTTGGAAACTTGGGTAGTTTTTTTCTTCACAATTAGTTTTTTACTTAAGGTTAGATTTGACAAAAATCATCATAAATAACAACCAAGTATTTCTATATGCTCTATTTAATAACATTAATGAAAGAATTTCAACAATATTGAAACTTGAATAGTTTTATAGTCAGATAAAAATAAATATATGATTAGTCATGTATTTTAGAAAAATTGGTTATTATTGGATAAGATACTCTTTGAAATATATACTGTAAAATTAAAAGGCATATCGACAATTTAAGAAATAAATTAAAAATATATACATATATAATACAAAATTAAATAGAAAATTATATTTGAATTTATGAAATTCTGAAAAGGAGTTTTGTGAGTCAGAAATATGTGGGGTGATAAAGTAATGGTGTTACTTTGAAGAAGTATCAACATCATGAAAGCTTTTAAGATTGATGACCCCTATCCATGCATCAATGCATGTACCCCTTCAATGCTAAAGTGAATTTTGGATATAATTCATAAATTATTTAAAGTTCAAATTCTTCACAAATAAACATCATTCTATGTTTAAATCAATAGAAGTTTCGAGAATGATTTGAATATAAATGATGCAAACCAAAGAACACAAACTGCAACAAATGTTTTTTTAGAGAAATAGTATTGCTCATTAGGATCGTTTTGTATTTCTTTTATTGGAGTCATTGATATTTACCTAAGATTAAAAGTTATTTTGCTGCCCAAGCGATTTTTTTGTTAACTCTACTTGAATTGAATAGTATTATATATGTATTAAAAATCAACTCGATGAACACTGGCTAAGGGTAATCTAAGAATATTCTGATTAGACCAAACTCGGGGGGGGGGGGGGGGGGGGTTGTACGAACAAAAGCTTGACCAAACCTAATACCCCAAACCAGATACAACAACTACGCTAGCAAACAGGGTCTTGGGGATGCTCCACCAGGGTTCGCGTGGCAAAACCTCTAGTTGGGATCAAGTTAACAAGTCAGCGTTGAAAAAAATTATCTAAAACATAACGGATCTCGGTGGTGTTGACATGTGTCTCATGAGCTTAACAGCATTAACTGAAGTCATTTTAAGTATACTTTTGTAGACTACTAGAGATGTGCAAGTTACGAGCTATTCGAGATAGCCATCCTCGAAAGGGTTTGGAAGCTCTAGGAATTATAAACATGTTTTTGTATTCAAGCTTGTAAAACAATATTTTGATGATAAAAATCATTAGTTTTTTATTTATGCTATTAATTAACTTTGCATTTCACCCGGTGGATGAATTGTTACACTAAAGCTTACATGGAAAGTCATGCCATGCAGGATCAAGGTTATGAGAATTTATTGTAACAATCATATAATGATACATGAGATTATGTGGGTTTTAAAACCATATAAAAGGTGTCATGTAGGATGAAGCATGTGAGGTGAATGTGATAAATTAGACCTAAGTTTTTGAATTCATTCACACATGCTATGTAGTCTTATGGTCGTATGGAGTTTGAATTAATTCAATGGACCAACCAAAATATTTCACATATTATTTATGGTTTTGCCAACCAATCATCTCATGCCACATAGGATGAAGTCTTGGATATGAGTTTTCTCGTATACATGGTACAAGTACATAACCATCATGAATGGTTGATAAACAATCTTTTTGTTTGAACGTGATAAGGAATATGAGTTTTTTCTTTTAAAACTAGTAGGTTATAAACCCCTATATTACACGTGATTGTATAATATAAATTATATGAGTCTATGATAAAAGAACTTATTAAATTGTCAACCCAAAAAAATCAAGTAAAAATGAAATTAACAAATTTGAACCAACAAATAATTATATATTTTTACATCAGTTGGTTTTTAGCAGTCACGACAAAATGAATCTTATAATAATAAATACATGTTGAAACCAAACATATCAAAGTTTTAAGGAGTTTAAGACTAAAAGTGTTTGACTAGTACTAATACTATTTTCAGTTATGAAGTAAAGATATTCCTACGAACAACACCGTCTCTAAAAACGTTTGAAATTTTTTGGGCCCTGGGCGAATAGAAAAAACGGGCTCCACATAAAGTTAATAACGCATATATAAAAATTTATAACATGACAATAATTGTTATACCCATAAACAAAAGAATTGTAACAAAATAATAATTTACTTATTTAAGCGAATTATGAGGCTCTTCTAGCATTTTTTGAATGGATTTAGATTGGGTAACTGGTTGTGTACTGAACTAATTAAAGTGTTAATGAGCCTTAAGGTTTAATATGTTAAAATAATAAAGTTGTTATTGGATTTGTAAATGATCTATAGTTTTTTTTTTTGTTTTTTAGTAAACATACATATATAAAGTAAAATTAAAAATTAAAAATTCCGGACCCCCGAGCAGATCGGGCCTTGGGTGGTCGCCCGCTCCGCCCTAGGGCCATCCCTGCCTACGAACAGCTAAAACTACCCATTTTAACATGGTGCACAACCATAATATAACTTGTCAATAGTTAAACGTGTATTTCATCTTTAGTTTAATTTTGAGTCATGCATTCACATAAATATATGTCATTCTTGCGAAAAATGATATTGCAAAGATAGGATGTATTTCATCTTTCTGTTTGTCTTTAAACCACATATACAAACAATTGCATGAAACTAATTGAACTTAATTATTTATTATTTAAACTAAAGGAAAATAAAAACCTACTTATAGGATGTGTTGCATCAAATATAAATTGTAAATATCATATAATAATCTTATTTATTGATTGTTGCCAGCATTGCAATTCAAAATGAAAAAATTGAAGAAACTAAGTTATCAAAGTATACATAATATGTCGTAATTAAAGGATAAATGGGTCAGAAGATCCACACAAATAGTTTCACAAAAATAGGTAAATTATTGAAGATTATGTCGTAATTAAAGGATAAATGGGTCAAAAGATCCACACAAATAGTTTCACAAAAATAGGTAAATTGTTAGATGAGTTTAGGCGGAAAAATAATAAAGTTGAAGGAGAGAGTGACACGTAACATTTTTTATAATCATTTATTAGAGTAGAGATGTTACACACCGACTTTTAACTTGTAAGATTAATATTCATCTTTCTGACTACTCGAGGGTTTTAGTAGCAATGAGGTCCTTCACCAACAACTTTTGTGATCGTCAATACTAGGATAGACGACACCAAAGCTGGTTTTCTTATTTGCTTTAGCTTGGCGGTAAGTCTTCTAGCCTCTCGTGTTGAAATGACTGTTTTCAACGACTTTTTCTAGGCGATTGTCGGAGGTAGGCCATCGACGAAGGTAGAAGACTTGGCCTCTTTGTGATATTTCTCTTCGATTTGCCTCTTTTCTTGCATATCGCTTTTGGATTGCTTGATAATCTGCTCTATGATCAACGCCATTCTTTTTCACTTGAATGAAGTAATGAACTAAAAGTAAAAGACAAGTTAATTCTAGTGGCTTATGGGACAAGTTAGCTCACCCTATGTATAGGTTAGCTTGACTTGCCATCCAAGAAGAATGGAGAGGGGAACCTTTGGAGCTCCTCTTCTATTGTATCGATTGAGAGGTTTATATCTTCTATCATTTTCGTAAGAGGTCCAGTCTCTACTATATTTAGTCCCAATTTCCTTTGACCCATGACTCCCTGAGCTCAAAAACCTACGCGTAACCTTTTCAAGCTTATAGTTTAAAACCATGGCCTGGCAAACACTTCCTCAAGGCCGGCCTTGTATTAGTCTAGAGGTGCACGTTTCGGGTTTTGGGCCGTACCCGGGCCCGGGTACAAACCGGGTTGGGCCCAATCAGGTTTTTTTGTACCCGGGTATTGGTGTACCCGGGTCGGGTTCACATTCGGACAAACCCTACCCGATATACCCGGGTAGGGTCGGGTCGGGTCCGGGTCGGGTCCGGGTCGGGTCCGAAACCGGGTACAAATCGGGTTTTGTTAAAAAATCACAAGTGTTCAGGCGCATGGGTACTGTTCATGCGCCTGAACACTTGTGATTTTTTAAAATTCTTTTAATCAATAAAAAATGAATGAATAAAATAACATAAATTAATCGTCATGTATTTTTATAACAATATTAAAACAACTTAAAAATACATAAAATGAATCAATAAAAAATACCATAAAATTTTTATTTAAGTTATCGTCTAATTTTATTTTTTACGAGATGCTTGATCAAATGCTAATTCTTCATCGGATATGCCAGAAGATACTCCTTCTTCTACCTTTTCATCGTGTACTTTAGCTTCGAGTGTAATTTCGTCTTCGAGGCTTGTTTGGTCTTGTATACGATCCATTGCGTCTAAGTGATCCTTTAAACAAATGCACATCTCCACTGCTTCCGGAGTTAGTCTTGTTCTCCGTAATGATATTACCCTGCCACTAAGAAAAAAAGCAGATTCCGAAGCTACCGTAGAAGCTTGGACGCTTAGTAAATCACGGGCCATAACAGAAAAAATTGAAAATTGAGATTCTTTTCCTTTCCACCAAGCCAAAATATCGAATGCACGATAATCTTCGGTAGTCATAGTGGAAATAAAATCCGTTCCACTATATCTACCGAGCTCACTTGTTGGGGTGTTACCCCTTTGTCGTTTAGCCGTCACATCCCGGACAACATTCAACATAGTCAAAACTGGGTCTTTAACCGATGTACTAGCACTTGAAGTTGATTCGCTTGGCATGGTTATGTTTACGTTAGGCCCATATCTATTTAAATAAAAATTATAAATTATTTTCAAACTATGATTAAAATTTTCTTTTGCATCGTTTTAAAAAATTAGGGTTTTCGTCATGTATATCCAAATTGTCATTTATCTCATCTATCAAACATTCAACCCCTGCAACATTTAGAAATGGATTTAAAGCGGCGGCACACGTAAAAACGGATGGTAACTCCTTAAAATATTTTTTAAACTTTTCTTTCATTGGTTCTATCATTTGACTAAACATATTACTTTTATTTTGAAAATTTTTAAAATTCAAAGCCATAAAATATAATTCTTGAATCACCGAATAACTAGTGGAATAATAAACTCCCGATAATTTTGTTGTTGAGTTTTTAAACACCTCAAGAAACTCGGATAGACGTTGAACATTCTTCCAACCCGCATCCGGAAATGGGTCGGCTTCACTATTATCCGAAAGACTATTATGAAAAGCTTTCAAAGTGCCTTTTTTGTTTTAAAGCACAATCAAACATGTGACAAGTGGAATTCCACCGAGTAGGTACATCCCAATTAGGATCTAAAAATATAGATTCCGTATCCTTACAAAGTTGTTTATAATCTTGATATCTTTTTCTACTTTTTTTAAAAACGTCATGTAACATAAATCGAAAAGTTTTAATAAAGTTATCAATAAATTCCACGGATAGCCCGTCTTGCACTACTAAATTAATAATATGTACAACACAACGAGTATGGAAAAAATCACCGTTTGCAATCGGAAGATATTTTAATTTTAATTTTTCAACCGCGGTTATGTTGTTAGAGGCGTTATCAAATGCAATTGAAAAAAGTTTATTTTGTAACTTAAAAGTATTTATTACATTATCTAAAAAGTAAAACAAAAAATCTCCGGTGTGTGGATACGGAAAAAGATCAAATGCAATCGTACGTTTCATCATTTGCCATGATTTGGGATCCACCCAATGAGCTGTGACGTAAAGGTACGATTTGGGTAAACCGTGTGGAGCCGACCAAACGTCACTAGTTAAGTTTACACCGGTATTTAAACTTTCAAATAATACAATTAAATCATTTTTTGCTTGTTTCCATAATTTTAAACAATAACGTCTAAGTGTAGTACGACTTACGTGGGTGTAACGAGGTTGAAGCGTCTCTCGAATTAAGTTGGTCAACCGAGGATTGTCGAAGTGACTAAAAGGCAAAGCTTCTTGAATCACAAACTTCGCCATTCGATCTCGAACCGTATTAACATCGTAATTAAAGATTCCACCATCTCCACCCAATTGTGTTTGTTGCGAATCCGGATTTCTTTTCAACGACTTACAAAACTTCTTGCTAATGTGTTTGCTTAAAGTCGTGTTAGAATCTTTAGCAAGCAAAGCTCTGCAAAATTTGCAACGAGCCTTTACAGACCCGTCACTCAACTCAACCATATCCCAATTGCACCAAACATCCATGTTACGATTGTATGCAAGAACACGAACGACGGTTGGAGAGTTTGACGAACCTTGACCAACGGAAGATTGTGATTGAGCCATATCAAGATTGAAGAGAGTGAAAGTGTAAAACGAGAGAGTGAAAGTGTAAAACGAGAGTATTTTTTGCGTATGGGACTTGGGTACTAAATTATATCAACCCACACCTATTTATACTAACTTATAAGGCAAAAATGGCCAAAAAAACGGTCCAAAATCGAAGCTAACGGCTATATAGCCGTTATTAACGGCTAGTTTTTCAAAAAATAAAAAAAAGGGTAATACCCGGGTTGGACCCGGGTACAATCGGGTTTGGTTCGGGCCGGTTCGGGTCGGGTTCTAACAAAAACTTAAAAACTATACCCGGTTCCAACCCTACGGTTTTTTCGGGTCCAAACCGGATACACCCTATACCGGGTCGTACCCGTACCCGGGTCCGAGTCGGGTCCGTACCCGGGTATTTTGCCCATCTCTATATTAGTCTATGTGAAGTATCAAGAAACATGGAAACATGGTGACATATCATGCATAATCATCAACTCATATCGCAAAAAAAACCATGACTAAATACAAGCCATTGCAAAAACCATGGTGAGCCATCGCGAAAAACTATTAACATGAGCTATACTCTTTTCAAATAATTTTCATATAAATTTTATTTAAATTACTTAGAGTAAACTACATTGTTGGTCCCTATGATTTTATAAGAACTTTGGATATGGTCCCTAATTTTTAAAATTTGCATATATATGATCCCTAGTCTTCAACTTCTTCTTCATCTATGTTCCAAAACACCAATAGAGTTAAATATTTAACATTAAATTAAGCACGTGAGTTGCACACTAGGGGTATTTTTGTAACTTATTAGCCTATTAATCCCACCTACTATGGTACATGATCTTGATAAACATAAAACCTCCTAAAAATCATGGACATAAAACCCTCACAAAATCTTATCAAATTAATCCTTCCAGTCCAGCCATAATCGAATTCTATTTTCCAGTAAAGTTCTTAAACCCTACCATTATTACGGGAAATAGAATCCTTATTCTATTTGATTGCTCTAAACAAAACAAAAACTTAGTTTACTCACCGTTTAGTTTACTCCATTGCTTATGAATTTTGAATAAACGCGTGCGTGACAAATGAGTTAAAACCAAATGGTACTTCCAAAAGAAAAAATAAAAACGGGCTCGGGTTTTAGCCTTTAGGGCCTGCGATATAAAAAAGTCACAAGTAAACGGACCCCCTTTAACGCCAACACCTCGTTTAATATAAGTATATAACTAGCATATTCGTTCACACGCAAACAACTAGGGTTTTTCAGGGGTTTCTGATTCTCCCCTAATCGAACTCCAAATCATCTTCAAAATCAATCTCCAAATTTCAATTCGAATTGTCACCAATTCTCACTGTTCTGATCGCCGTTGATGGAAGCTCAAGTCGGGATGTCTAGTCACGGAGGAGTGGTGGACGGCGGTGCCGCCGTGAAGTTTTTGCAAAAGCAACAGCCGGTGGCGGTGGCGGTGGCGCCGGCGCCGGCTCCTTCTCCACGTCATCACCACCAGCAGCAGTCGGCGGAGATAGGGACGGTGCCGCAGCTTCTCGCCGGAGGTATTGCCGGAGCTTTTAGCAAAACGTGTACGGCTCCGCTTGCACGCCTTACTATTCTGTTTCAGGTAGTTATATGACTTGATCGTTGTAGTTTTGTTGATTATATGATGTGTGATGTGTGTTACTTAGTTTGAAATTATTATTTGCCAATGGGAATGATGTTTTTAGGTTTTAAATGGTTAGAGAAAAGACAAGGCTTAGCTCCTTTAGTGTTTGTTTGGTGAGGGTTTGTTTACTTTGATGATTAAGTATAATTTTTTTATAGCTTTTAATCTATATTTATCTGTAAAGTCAAAATTTAACCTTACATGTAGCATAATATGTCCTTGGGCCATGCTACTGACCTACTGTATTTTTTAATTGATGGATGATTTTTTGTATTGCATTTTGCAGGTGCAAGGCATGCATTCTGAGGGGGCATTGTTGAGCAGGCCTTGTATATGGAATGAGGCATTGCGTATTGTTAATGAAGAGGGTTTTAGAGCCTTTTGGAAAGGGAATATGGTTACTATTGCTCATCGCCTTCCTTACACCGCAGTTAACTTCTACGCCTATGAGCAGTATAAAAAAGTGGGTTATTTTGCTACATTTTTTTACTTTTTGGTCTGAGATTGGGTTGCTGTTTGTGATGATGTTATTAAGTTGATGAGATGATCTATCATGATTAACTTGCTTCCGTTATGATTTGCAGCTGCTAAAGTCAATCCCAAGTATAGGAAACAACAGTGGAACTGCAGCTGCCGATGCATGTTTGCACTTTATAGGCGGTGGAATGTCAGGAATAACAGCTGCTACTGCAACATATCCTTTAGATCTCATCAGAACACGTCTTGCAGCACAGGTATAGAATGAATACTTATAAAATTTTCCAATCACTCCTCCAAGATAGAAATATTCATTGTTTTTGTAGATATATTCTTATAGGTTGTAAACGAATTTATTCACAGATATTGATTTTTTTTATCAGTGTTCTAGAAAGCATTATGCGGATCTAGGTGGTCAATCAAGTGCCTAGCGGTTAATTGGTTAAACGGGATCATTTGGTTAATTAAGCAGAATATAAGTTATCCTTTTACTGTTAGAATTGCCTATTTTTTATTCTTGTCATTATAATATGTATGAAGTATATTAATAATTTAATCTCTCAACAAACGAATTGTTTCACAAGATGTCACATGCTAGCATGAAGTTGGGTTTCTTCATCAGGAACTTCTGACAAAAATCAGTTGGTCTTTATAATTTATCTATATTTTCTATCACATTTGATAAAACTGCACAATAGCCACTTGATTCTTCCAACTTCCACATGAAGTTGGAATTTGGAAGGCAAAACCAAACCCCGGAAGATGATATTGGAACTCAGAACA
The DNA here is from genome assembly GCA_025506505.1 of Flaveria sonorensis. Lineage (NCBI taxonomy): Eukaryota > Viridiplantae > Streptophyta > Magnoliopsida > Asterales > Asteraceae > Flaveria > Flaveria sonorensis. The sequence goes on from CM046424.1 coordinate 60,664,031, forward strand.
TGAAATCACCACTTGGAACGTGCAAGATGGAATCAGTTGGCAGCAGGTAAGTTCAACCTGTCTTAGCTGAACTGCTTAGCTTTTTTCAATTTGATTGGGTCTCTCTGCTCCGCTTTCTGAATTCTGCCTAGGTGATCACTTGATGACTTGATCCGGTTTTTAGAACACTGATGTTTTATCTAGTTTTGTTAGTATTTTTGATCTTGCATTTTTTGTACTTGATTGTGCTATAATTAGATTTTATAACATTAGGTTTCACCAATTGTTGCCAACACACTGGTGTATTTCTGCACAAATTACAATCTTACAGTTGTTTATTTTCTTTTCTTTTGTAGAGAAGTACAATATACTATAATGGAATCTGGCATGCCTTCCGTACAATTTGTAGAGATGAGGGTGTTTTTGGCTTGTATAAGGGACTTGGACCAACTTTATTGGTAATAGTAGTACCTTTTGTGGAGGCGGTTTTGACTCATTTACTTGGAAATTGGTTGGTTTGGGTTATACTTTATCTCTAAATGCTCGAACAGGTAAAATAGAAAAAATAAGCTATAAGGAAATTGGTGGAACGGGTCAAAAATCAGTCAATATGTTTCTAATGCATAAAACATTTTAAATTACTTTATTCAAAAATTGTATTGTTATTGGGATGAATAGAAAAAATAAGCTATAAGGAAATTGGTGGAACGGGTCAAAAGTCAGTCAATATGTTTCTAATGCATAAAACATTTTAAATTACTTTATTCAAAAATTGTATTGTTTTTGGGATGATATGATATTTGTAATCATATTTGATACCCCAGTTATTTATTTAAGATTTTTGATTTTGGACAAATTGAGTTTTTGGTCAACCCAACTTGACTTGACTATGTGTGGCAATCCATGTCGGGTTCATATAACCCAAACAAGTTACAAGTACTGACCTGTTTACGCCCTACCTGTTTAGCCACTATCCTATCTTGTTTATTCGGACTTGTTACACGATGTACCCTGCTTTGCCTTCTCTACGTCATGTGCACTTAACTCCATATTGTTACTCATGTAGGGTGTCGGACCAAGTATTGCTATTAGCTTTTCTGTTTATGAAACTTTGCGTTCATACTGGAAATCTAAAAGGTACACACTCCATGCTCGTGTCAACCAAGAATTTAAATTACAACTTTCTCTAACTCGGTTTCAATACCTTTATGTCCTATGATAGGCCAAACGATTCCACCGTCATGGTCAGTCTCACATGTGGCAGTCTCTCTGGCATCGCGTCTTCAACAGGTGAGGTTTTACAGCAGCAATGACAACTGATAGATATTGGGGCTACACATTTTGGTAAACCTTAATTAACCAACTCTTTTGGTATAATATTTTTTTTTTCCACAGCGACGTTTCCTTTGGATCTTGTGAGAAGGAGAAAGCAGTTGGAAGGAGTGGGTGGACGGCCACGGGTTTACAACAGTGGTTTACTCGGGACACTTGGGCACATCATGCGAACCGAAGGGTTACGTGGTCTTTACAGAGGGATACTTCCAGAATATTACAAAGTGGTCCCTGGTGTAGGAATCGTTTTCATGACATACGAGACATTAAAGAAGCTTCTTTCTGAAGCGCCTTCCTTCTAGTCGAGAGCACCATAAGGTCTATTCTAACTTTATCCTTACGTGTGAGTCTTCATTTCTCTTAGATCATCATATTGAGATGAACTAGTTTTTCATAATGACACGAGATTAGGAAATATTATGGTTTATGTAGGTTACTTACGACACAGGCAGGCTATATGGTCATTGTTGCCCAGAGTTGAGTCTTTCAGTGTATAGTTCGTAAATTGGAAATACTCGTGTGCCAATTCCGAAGCATTGTTGTGTTTCGGTTTGGGTACAGAGCTGAAACCCGAAAATTTTGATAGTATATTGTGTTTGTTTTAGCTGTTATATATATTTTTTATTCCTTAAAAATATTTTTAAACCTGTTCATACTGCTTGTTTGGAAATCAATCTTTTAACTTTCAAACATTCGATAGAAAACAATTCCTGCCCTTTTAATCATGTTTATCATAAGAAATCCTTTCTGCACAAGGTGCAAAATAGCCATAAACTAGTATTAAACCCCTCGTGTTGTAGCGGGATGCGTAAACTTGTGTCAAGTAGCACCAAGGGCACACCACCACCAGTGATTACCAACACCGCAAAAACTCGTTTAAAAAATAAAAAACGAAAAAAATAAAAACGAACAAAAAGTAGACGTAAAAACGCTGAACCGCGTAGCTGAAACGTAAAACATATAAAACAATAAGCAAGTCGATCTAGTACCAGTGGCTTGCGACAAAGTCGTTCAACAGGGTAAAATAAATGTAAAAACGTTAAACCAAACACGCATGTTGCGGCGTGTTAACACGTAAAACTTAGACCGAAACGTAAAACGAAAATTTTATAAAATATGAAAAGTAAAAGTAGACGTAAAAACGCTGAACTGCGAATGTAAAACATATAAGACAATAAGCAAGTCGATCTAGGACCAGTGGGTTGCGACAAAGCCGTTAAACAGGGTAAAATAAATGTAAAAACGTGAAACCAAACACGCATGTTGCGGCGTGCTAATTCGTAAAATTTAGATCGAAATGTAAAACGAAAATTTTATAAAATATGAAAAGTATTGGGGACTATAGTTGAAAAGTAAAAAAAATTAAGGCTAAATTATAAAAGATGTAAAATATAGTGTTAAAGCAAAAATGTTAAAGATTTAAAAATAAAAAAACAAAAGATATATACAACCAATAGAACACATAATGCAAATTATAAAAAAAAATATAGTGTTAAAGTAAAAATATTAAAGATTTAAAAAATAAAAAACAAAAGATAAATACAACCAATAAAACACATAGTATAACCTTTAATACATATTAAAGTTGATAATTAATATATATATATAATTTCAACAAAACTTATACAAGGTGTAGCAGAAAATTAAGTAATTGAACCAAGAAAGATATATTAAAAAATCCAAATCATTGAAGCAGTCGAGAATAACTGAAACCTAATCGGTTGAGAAACTAATGGTTTGGTTAAGATTTTTCTTTTAATAACTGGTTATTTGGTTTGGTTTTAAATAATGTTTTTTGAATCGGACCAGACTGATTTGTTGATTGTGAATATGTCTGGTTATGCTTATTTGGATTATTTTCAATTGAAACATTTGGCTATGACTATTACTGATTTAACCAAACTAGAAACCAAACCACCTATAAATTTAACCAACTTAAAGCATTCACATTTTATTTTCTATTTTTATTCTTATAATTATATTAAAAATACTATTTTTTCTTTCTTCTTTCAATTAAATAGTATATCTTTATACATTTATCATTATCATTTTTTTCTCTTTTATTCATAATCACTTTAAAAAATATTAAAAAAATTATAAAGGTTAAACAGTAAATCTTTAAATTTACAGATGAAAAGTAATATTTTATCTTTTTCCACTCACAACCACTTAAAATCATACCATATAATATAAGGATTACACTCATAATTTTTTAAGGAATGAAATGTGAATGCTCTTTAACTGAAATCAACCCCAAATTAATCTTTATGATTCAATTTATAATTTAAACAGTTAATAACCAAAATGGCCTATACACACCCAATGAAACAAGATTCAAGTTGATTGCCCAAAAGTCTAAAACAATACAAATCAGTACCATTACGAAATATAAATTCCTTAAAATGTTCAACATAAGAAAATCTTTCTAATTAAATGGATGAAATAAAACATACCTATATATATTATATATAATAAAATATAATTTCACTGCATATATATCCCTATAACTACAGGACTGCAAATTTATTTGGGCTTGTTTTTATCAAGCTCTCATCACATGACCTTCCGCTTGGTAGCAGTCAGCCACACCCATGGTCACCACCTTCTTCTTCTGCACATTCTTGTACGAGTGTCGACTCGCTACAAGCACATACACACACAGATTAGCTGCAGTGATAGCAGCTAGAAACATATAAAAGTAGTCAAGACGACTGCTGTTCAAATCTTTCCCAAACCAACTCTTGCCCGATGCTTTAGTCGACACATGATCGACAATTGAGATCAAGAAACTACTCGAGAAATTTCCAGCCCCGATCACACTTAGGTACAATGCAATCCCTAAGCTTCTCATTGAATCGGGAACTTGATCATAGAAGTATTCTTGAAGCCCAACCAAAGTGAACCCATCTGCCACTCCAAGTAGTATGAACTGTGGTGCTAACCAGAACACACTCATGGCAGCCGAGCCATGTAAAGGGTCGTTGTGTGCCGTGGTTAGCCGCTTCTTTTCAACAATGGCAGCGATGATCATTGTTATGATAGAAAAAACCATTCCGATTCCTATTCTTTGGAGGATATTGATTCCTCTTTCGGTTCTGGTTATCCTTCTTAATAAAGGGATTAGCAGCCTATCATAAAGTGTTACCAAAAGGATCATTCCACAAGCGGATAGACCGTATATTGAGGCTGGTGGGAGGATGAACCGATGGGTGACCTCGCCGTTCATCAATGCACCTTGTTTGATGAAGAATGTTGTGGATTGTGCTACACAGATACCGAATGGTAGCGAAGTTAGCCAAATTGGGATCATGTTTAAAAGCAGCTTCAGTTCCTCTACCTTTGTTACCGTCGATAGTCTCCATGGATCTTGTTGTTTCTTTTTAGATAAATCTTGTTCTTCGATTATCGCGGCTTTATCAAGAAATCTGCAAATGAAGAGAAAATGTTATCAGGATTCCATAAATTGGTTTTACAGTAATGAAAATAATATATAGCGGAGGGTTCATGACAGAACGCAAAAAAAAAAAAAAAAAACATACACTAGAAGTTTGCTTACTTTAATGATGCTGTGTGGCAAAGTAGCCTTTCTTGGGCCTTTACTGATTTGGGCTCTTCATGCAACTCATTCGAGTTAGAAGGGTAAGGTAGATTTCTCTTCTTAAAGGCTGCAACACATACTTGTAGCATGGGCTTTAACGAGCTTCCGGGCTTGCGATATCGATAAAAAGGCCTACCGATGACGAAGATCGCAATGGAACAAGCCATTGTCATGGTGAGAATGATATCTGCCTGACCCCAACCTACATGATCTTGCACATAGACAATAAGTGTTACTCCGAGCACTAATCCTGCACAAAGGGCTGCATTCCACCAATTGAAGAACGACATCTTCTTTCTACGCTCTTCTGGATGATCATCATCAAATTGATCGGCACCAAAACTTTCTAAAGACGGTTTGTGGCCACCCGTGCCCACAGATATCAAATATATCGCGATGAAGAACACAATTTCGTGGATCTTCCTTGGTTTTAGACAAAGCCCATTACTTGCACAAGGTTTTAAGCTAGGGATCATACTAGACATCGTCAGGAGTATCAAGCCCTGCAACCGACAATTGAATATGATAATTAAGTCTTTGTGTTGATGTAAGTTTTGAATCGGAAAGTATCTGTTTTAGATATTACAAGACTATATAGAGTTCTGACGTTTTTTTAGAAATTCTCAACTAACTTATAGTATGTTAATATGGAAAAAGCAGTACCATTAGATAAATGATTGACGATACTAGAACAGTGATGAAACGCCCCAAGTAAGCATCAGCTACAATACCTCCAACAAGCGGCATTAGAGTCGTTACACCAATCCATTGATTAGCGCTCTTAGCAGATGTCTTCACATCTTGATGGATTACTTTAGTAAGATATATGATCAAACTTGAAGCAATTCCAAAGTAACTTAACCTCTCAGCAAACTCATTTGCTGCAAACACGATAACATTAGAAAAGATTTCATAAACCATCCCTATATTCCATAAACAAAATCCTTAAAACCTCTATTACTCCAACATCAAAAATCTCACGAAACATAGTATTCTAATCCGACTATCACTCGTCTGTTTACATTACAATCTATTGTTTTAACTCGAACGAAACTTTTGCAAGAAATTTGTACAATTTTTGGATTTTTTTTTGAACGGCAAATTTTATTAAAACGTAGAAGAGCCAATTGCAAGAAGCTAGGGACCACATCTACTCGAATTACATAGAGAAGTTACACCAAATGTTTGTGTTTTAGAACCTTTTTGTTGGGAAAAAACTATTTTTTTAAGGATATGAAGATTTGTTTTTTTACATATGAAATGACAGGCTAGAATCAACATATTTGGAATTTTGGCAGACAATCCCTTTGGCCAATTAAAGCCCCAACTTTACACTGCTTTTGCCTTTTGACTTTGCTTTTGGGGTGCAATTATAGCCTTCCTTTTGATGTACTACACTGTTAGTAGTGAAATATGATCCGAGATGTTTGATTTGATTTGATATATAATATATTAAAACTTCATAAGTACATTTAAACGGGAAGGATATGATTATTTAAACATTCATTTGTGTTATTTGGATATTTTTTTTCTCTTTATAATCAAATGATATTTTAGTATGTTAAATAATGTCTCTTTAATTGTTAGAGGCGAAGGTTCAGGCCACACAGTATATTAATTGTAGAATAGTACTAAAGTTTATTAAATAAATGCGTAAAACTATGAATTGTCGTTCTAAAAAAGATTAAAAATATAATATAAGAAAGTATAAAGGATATTTTTAATAAACAATGACTTTTCCCCAAAAGTAAAAAAAGGATGAATGATTACAAGCAATCTTATGTATATGTGGTAATGGTTGCTAATAATCAAATGATAAATTTGAATGATTAAGAACATTAGTAACCGTAAGAAAAGTAATTAGCATACTTACAACAATTTTCAAAAGGTGTGGATATTGAGACTCCCCAAAAATTATAAATTAACACCCCAAATTTTTATACGGTCGTATAAGGGGGTCGTATAGCACTATACGGGGCGTATAACCCCTCTGACAGCCCCCTGAATTTTTTCTCGTAATCAATGTTGAAATTTGCTATACGCGTCGTATAGCCCTATATGAGGCGTATAGCTCTCTAACATCCCCCCTGAATTTTCCTCGTTTTCAGTGTATTCGACCCTATACGCCGCGTATGAACATATGCGGCGTATAAGAAGGTGTAGATTTATCTGGGTGGTATCGATTTATCCGGGTGGATATGCGTATATTAAGTCTCTTTTCAAAATATAAATAGCAGAAAATTTAATAGAAATAGTAAGTACAATGAATACATTAAAGTACAAGTCAATACAACTAACTTCTTGTCTAAAGTGTTGGACTACAGATGAGAACACTGAGATTTGACAACACTAGTCATCAATTAAATATTAAAGGTCACATATTAACATCTATTTGTTAGCAATTACTAAGGTCTTGCTGTATACGCACATGCACTAGGGCGTTAAGTCAACGTGGACATGGCTAGCTTGAAAATTTTTATATGGACGGGGGTTGAAATTAAATTTTTTTAAGGGATGGATGGAGCTCAATATATATATATATATATATATATATATATATATATATATATATATATATATATATATATATAATAATAGAAAATAAACATTACCGATGAAAAAAAGAGGAGGTGGCCCCTTTCGGCCCTTTATATCCTTCACCCATGTACTTGGAGGGTCAAAAAGGTTAAACCCAACCCCCCCCCCCCCCCCCCCCCACCAACACACACGCTCCTGCCGTTAACTCAACTTTTGTATGTGTTATCAAGTTTTTATTACAAAAAGAGACTTAAAAAAGGGTTGAAACATTTCCTTAGGCAAGGTGGAGTGAAAGAAAATAAATTAAATGATTTGACGTCTGCATGAAGTTATTAGGGGACTAGAGTACAAAGGGCTAACTAGCTAGAACGAAGAACGCAATCAGAATCATTACCGATAATAAACAAGGAAGCTTTCCAAGCACCGGTGGAAGCGCGTAGAGGTGTTTGACCTCTATGATCATAGGAAGAATCATAAACCCATTTTTGCTCATCAACTTCTATCTCTTGACCTTTTTCAAGATGCTCCATTTGTATAACTTGCAAAGTATGTTCTAAGTTGGAATATGGGGGAAGAAGTTGTGATATTTAAAGGGAAGCTTTTGGCTTGTTTATATAGTGATATATATATATATATTCTGCCTTATCTCTCCTTTCTAGTGGGCTGTTAATTCAAAATCTTCACTTGTGGTGAACCATTACTTGATTAATTTTTCTTGTTTTATCAGAATTTATTTTATTTAAATATTTTAAGTGAACAAACTACTTCTTATTTGATTTGAATGTAAGTTTATTTCAAAGAGGTTTTGTATTTTACAAGTGTGCTACATCCAAATGACCATCATGGCATCATACATGTCATAACCATTAAATATGCATTTAAGAGCATTCACAATCTCTAAAATCATATAATAATAGCAAAAATATTAATGATAATAAAGATATCAATATAATTGTATATCACATATTATTTCTGTTTATGAGTTTATATAAAAAACAAGAAAAATTATAAATATTCTAACCTAACATGCAGGTAAAAAGATGAAATGTCACTATCTATTTAAATTGTTTTTCACTACGTTTTTAACATAAAGTTTTGTTTGATCAAAGGTTTATATTTTATATTTATAAATCACGTCTTGTTCCGTTGTTCGTCCAACCACACACCCACACTCTTCTAAAACAGAGAGAGAAAATTGCATCCATATTTACTTATTTAGAATAGAAAAAAGTCAACCTTGTTTTTTGCCTTGTAAGTTGTGTGGTCATAAATAACCGACGTAAGGTACTAAATATAGTATACTTAACACCGAGTCACCTGAGGCACCCGATGGTTCATATCGAAGGTGCCCCGACCACCCTAATTAAGTACACCTATCTGGTAGTGTATTTTAAGGTAATGAAAGATACTTAAAGATACATTCATTTAGTTACAAAGGTTTTTAACTATTATAATCACACAATTTCAACACGTGCCAGACCTAGATAACTTTGAAACACTATTGTAATGTTAAGTAAATTGTTGTAAATTAGTTCATACATATTGTTGTAATCACAACAATTCAATATTTTTAAAAGGACAATTTATTATTTATAAAAGTATTACATTATTATATTTAAAATTAAAGACAATAAATTTTTAATTTTTGGATATCTTATTAAAACACCAATGAGGTTTAAAATTTATTTGTTTGAATTATAAAAAGTTGATAGAACTAGATATAAATCAAAAAATCAATAATGAATGCTGATTTTTACCCTTCACACACGTATGTAAGTTATTATTTATTATTTTGACATCCGCTATAGTGTGTGTGTGTGTATATATATATATATAGGAGGGATCATAAGAAAACCATAATGTTATATGAAAACTAGAGAAAACTTATAAAACCGGTCACATAATTTATATTTTTTTTTATCATTATGATACGAGTGTGTTGGAATAGCTAGTGTTTTAAGTGTCTAAACGTTAAATATAATGTATGATTATTCATTTTTATGCATGTGATTAAGTTGAATAGGTTAACTATGAGTTGGAAGTGATTTTAAAGGTAAAACAAGCAAGTTGAAAGCTTACGTGGTGAAACAAGTCAGTGGATAGGTTAAGAAACAAAGATTCAAAGTGCAACAGAAAGGCTTCTACAGTAGCCTATTGTAGCCATCGTAAGCTACGCCAGCTCAATAAAAAAATCAACAGAATACACTCCAGCGTAGGCTACACTGGCTGGCGTAGCCTACGCCAGGGCCGCCTTGGAACACCTATAAAACCACGTTTTTGTTAGGTTTCACCCACCACTTGCTCCCCATTCGACCTAGGACGATTTGAGACGAATTTTGGGAGTTCCTAGGCATGAAATTCATCATTCCATATCTCTCAAACAACATACAATCATCTATTATGCAAATCAACAACGGTTTTAAATATCATTCAAGAACAATGAGCGGCTATCCTCTCGTGATCTACTTCGGATAATAGGTTTTGTGTGATTAGGTTTTTGTTCGTGTTCAACTTGTCTTGGGATTAAACTTGAGAACCCGTTAAGTTCTTTTATAAGTTTAACTTGTGTTTTGATTATTTAAACAATTGATTTAGTTAACCTTTATTTGAATGTTATATAATCTTGTGCGAGTTATATGATTGCAAAGTTTTGGTTGCTAATTGAATTGGTATTGTGTACTAGGATCCATTAAGTCTTGATTATCAATATCACTTAATCATTACACGCATACAATCCCTGTTAAGGATTTTCCACCAAGTTGGTCTAAACAATTACCAAAAACCAACCTTTTATCCCGAGGTGGATTACTATTTCTCATAATTGTCTTCTTAATTAATTTTTATTATTTGCAATTTGTTTTCCTAGTTCACTTGTTAATTATTTTAATATCCAATTTTCACAGCCAAAAGGCAATAGTATAAGTAGTTCAATAATTTAGTTTTAGTTAAGTAGCTTAATTAAATAATCAAACGAATCATGTAATACTAACCACATGCTCCTCGTGGATACGATATCTGACTTACCCTAGCTACCTAGGTTGATTAGGTTTTTACATGACCCCCACGACAGGTCATCACACTATCCTTTATATTTGTGTATGTGTATATATAAATAAGGGTATGAATCAAATGAAAAACCATAGCATAGTTTTACATATACGTCACATATAGGTTACGTATATGTAACAACCATTTTTCATTCGACATAGTGTTACGTATAAGTAAGACTCTTCATTCTCATATTTATGTTCAACATATATGTAACAAAAACTTAATAACCTTTTAACAATTAAAATAACAAAAAAATTATAAATTATGTTATTGGTTTTCGTGTTTTTCTTTGGTTTTCACATAATTATTGGTTTTCTAAGGAACACCCCTATATATATAGGGATGTATTCCATTGAGAACCATAAATATGTAAAGAACTAGTAAGAATCACATGAGCAATGCACAAAACAACTCAATAAAAATTGATAATACTAAAAGATAACGGTTTGATTCTATTTTTTCATCGTTGTCTTTGATTTATCACCTCTCTCTTCAAATTTTTTAGAAAAACTATAAAATGTTCATATATGCAATACAATATGAGTGCACATATGCACATTATCAAAAGACTATAGATATCATATTTTTAAAAATTTATCTTAAAAGCATTAAAATCACAAGTATTTTGTTATATTTATATAATAAATAATACAAGAATCAATGTGGTTCTTTGTAGTTTTTTATAGATTTTTAGTTCTTAACTAAATGTCCTCATATATATATATATATATATATATATATATATATATATATATATATATATATATATATGTGTGTGTGTGTGTGTGTTTTGGGAGGGGGGGAGGTTAGCCTAGAAACTAATTTTTGCCTAAGAAAGGCTACAAACTATTATTTTTTTAATTGTACGTCCGATTTAAAAGTTGATTTCTTTGATTGAATTTTATACTGTTTGTTTAAAATATGTGATGCCTGCTTGACTTTTGTAATATTGTTTTTTCTTAATTTTTATGTTGTTTGTTTGACCTAACAAAATTGGTTTCTTTATAAAAGTTATTGGGATCATAATAATAACGCCCTTAAGAAATAGTATCCCAATAACATATATAGAGAGATAGAAAATGAGAGGGTATCTCAGCAACATAAGTGTATTTATAAAAACACACTTTCATTAATGTTTTATATTATTTCCTAAGATACTTAAAACAATTGTAAGAAATATAAGAATGATTATTTAAAAAACGTAAGAAGGATTTGACAAAAATCAATCACATCAATATAATGCCTTAAGTGATTTGATGGCAAGTTTATATATAATTGAAAATAACTTTTTTTTATCAACAAACGAACATTTTACTTATATATATTTCCATTTTAAAATCACTATACATACATTTCAAAAAATTTATACCTGTAATCTTTTGTCACGAAATACATCATTTTGTCACCATGATGTACCATCGAGGAATGATGAAAAATTAAATGAATTGCGGGTAAATAATGAAATGTAGTTGTCAAAGTTTAACTTTTCATTTGAAATAGTTTCTCTCAATTTTTTATTCTCCAATGTCTTTAATATACCTCATATTACTTGTAAAAGTGTGTTTTAAATTCAGAATTATATTCTTCTTAATTTGATTATTTTATATGGATAGGTTATAGTTAAAAATGTATTTAATTTTAAAAGTTTAAGAATGATTGTAATGTTGCAATGTGTCCTTTTATTGTTTTAAAAATGATGACAGTTTAGTTATTGTTTCAAATATATTAGTTCATTGTGTCTTATAAATTAATTGTGTTAAGTATCAATTAATTGTGTCATACATTTATATCATTTGTTATTTGTATTCATCATTGTGTTTTATATTTTAGATCATTTTGTGTTATTTATGTTATTATTTTTATAAATTATATAAATTTGTTATCTATTATTGTGTTTTACAATTAGAAAAACATGATTATATACTTTCACCAATGTATTTTTTAAAACTCATAGTCTTAAAAATAACACAATGTGTTATTTTTATCATTGCTTTTTATATATTATATAAACTTATTGTTATCTATCATTATTTTATAATTAGAAGTACACAATAATGTTATTCATCAATGTATTTTTTAAAACTTATAGTGTTTAAAATAACATAATGACGATAAAAAAACAATGATATATTGTGCTATTTTGTAATTATTTTTAATGTATTAGATTAATTAGTTATTAATTTGTTATTGTGTTTTACATATTATAGATACACAACAATGTTATTCCATCATTATATAACTTTTTTAAATTCATTATTTTAGAAAAAACACAATAGTATTAAAAAAACTCAATAATTAACAAAAAGACACAATAAACTGCATTAAAGACACAATGACAAGATATAAGCTTAAAAACGTAAAGAAATTTATTATCATCTCAAATAACAATACTCTACACTTGTTCTAAAGATTAAAAAATACTCATTTTTATGATGTAATTTTATAAAAAAGTAATATCGTACATAAAAGTTATGAATGTTTAAAAAAATCGGAGAATTGCAAAAACTCAACAAAAGTAGTTATTTTTAAAATGTCACTCTAACAAACTTTTTTTAATAATTTGATCTCAACTATTGAGATTAAGAAGATTGATGGTTGATATTACTTATTATACCTTTTAGTTTCAATGATCTTTTTATTTGAATTTTTCCCATTATATATACGTGTATGTTTTCATTAGTTGGTTTGTTTTTGGGCTGTTCATTGTTTTCTTTTAGGTTTTGTAATTGTTTTGTTTCGTGGACTGGTTATCTACCTACTATTCAGTTTTTATATAATTCAGTCATTCTAAATAATAATAATATTGATTTAATGCTTTTATTTTTGAGTTAGTTGGTTTTTGATTTTGTGATTTATTGCGTTGATTGATCACGTTGAAAGATACTAAATGTAGAATGATTTAATTAATACACACATATATCAAGTGGTTTGTATTTTGACATTACCAAACTAATGGTTAAAATTAATTTAGTGATTTTTTAAATAATTAATATAAAATTGAATTTGTTTGAAAGATAAAAAGATGAAATATGGTTATACGTATGATTTTGCTTTCAAATTTAATAGTCTATCATCCTTTTAATCTAAAAATATTTTTATTCTTTAATATGCTTTAGCTTTATAAAAACAACAAGTTTCAATCTAATATTTTATGTCTATAATATGAGATTTGTTTTTTTATATAATTTCTTTATAAGAACGGTATCATTTTTAAGGGGATAATCAAATTTGATGTTGCAAGGTGTTTAATAATATATCTGTTCCTACCAGGTTAAATGTTCAAGTCTCATAGTGAACAATTGAGTAATAGAAATCATTTGAAGGAAACAAAACAAATAAAATTTGATGTGCACCCTCCATAAAATGCATTGTGAATCAATGTTATAAATTATTCTTGAACGGTAACACCTAAAATTTTTTTAAAATAAATTTTTACTCTAAGCAATAGTAAAACCTACAAGTTTTTTATTGTAAGACTCGCCTTTTATTACTAGACCTTAACCCCCACCTGATGTATAAAATGATAAATCAATACATCATGACATCAATGCTATACTAATGAACTAATATAAACAATAATTTTATTTCATAGTACGAATTTATGTACACGAATCACTTGTGGAGTTATGTCCTTTATATTAAAAAAATAAATGCTTAGATTGCATTGTAAATATGTGAATACAATATTCATATGCGAATCAAATATGAGTGAACGTGTTGACATATGAATTAAATAATGTAAACGTATGTATTTAATTATTATACATTTTGGGAAAACACCCACAAAAGGTCAGTACTTGTGGGAAGGAAGTATAGGAAGAGTTTTGAGAGATTGTATTAATTTATGGGTTAATGTTAACATGTGACAAAATGGAAATGGAATTACACATTCGAATATTTATTAATTTACATTATACTAATTACCAACTTAGTTTGTGCATTAGAGTTGTACATTGGGATTGTTTTTATAAATTTAGTTTGTACATTAGGGTTGTACCTTGGGCTTTAATGATTGTTTTTATAATTTTTCTATGCATAATGATGTTATATCTTATGATTAGATGTTTCTTAAATAATTTAATTTTTTACTTTTAAACCAAAGATTTCATCTTTTGCAATGTACCTTATAAAATTTGATTTTTTTTTCTTTTAACCCAAAAATTTTCCCCTATTGCGATTAACCTCATAACTTTTTTTACTTTCAACTTTGGTCCCCTATACTTTTTATCTTTCGTAAATTTCCATTTTACTTTTCATTTTATTTTTTGCAAGTTAACACGACACAAAATGTATGTATTGTTCGACATTTTTACGTTTCGCTTTACGCTTCGTTCTAAATTTTGTGAGTTAACACAACGCAACGTGTGTATGCGGTTTAACGTTTTTACTTCTATTTTTTTCCCGTTGATAGGTTCGTCGCAACGCGCAGGTCCTAGATGATCAACTTAGTTATACTTTTTATGTTTTATGTTCGATTTAAGTTCTTCACATTAACACACTACAATTTCAGAGTTGTTTGTCTCTGGTGGTGGTATGTCATGGTGCTATTTGGCTAGGTTTGACGCCCCCGCCACATCACGGGGAGGGGATTTAATTCTAGTTAATTAACTATATACTAATTTGCAACTTTGTTTTGCATTGTTAGTTGTAATGCGGGGAGCTGTCACAAAACATGTGTATCTGGTTCACCGTTTTTATGCCTTTTTTTTCCCATTTAACGGCCATGCCACAATGCTCGGATCATAGACCGACTTAGTTATTGTTTTCTATGTTTTACGTTTCATGTGTGTGGTTTGACGCTTTCACATCTATTTTTATTTTCGTTCGGTTTATTTTTATTTTTGTTTTTTATTTCTTTTTCTATACGAGCTCTTTCGATGTTGGTGGTCGTTGGATATGATGTGACATTGGTGCTACTTGACACGATTTCACGCTCCCGTCGCAACGCGGGGGGCTTAATAATAATTTAAAAGTAAAATTCATTAATGATTTAATCTCTTGTATCTTTGATAAATATACTTTAATTATATTATGAGCATTCATTATCCATTTTAAAATTATAAGTTGCAATTTTAAATATAGTTTTTACACAACCATTAATCTACTTGAAAATTTACACCACTTGTTCATGATGATACTTGAACTTTCAATACTCGAGTGGACACCACAAACCTTAACACCGTTAGGCTAAATTCTCTTTAATAGATAACACTCTCCAATTTATCTTACACTCTTTATTTTTTTTTACTTAAATGCCTTACCATACTTTATTAATATGAAAATAACTCATTAATTTTTTTTTAAAATATTAAGAAATAGCTCATTAATTAGTTTTGAATTATTAAAAGTAACTCCTCTAGTATTTAGATCCCATCTTGAAGTTGAGAAAGTGTAACAATAAATAGATTTAAAGTAGCATCTCAAAAAATAATTAACGGTTTACATATAATTAAGTATTTCTTATTTTTCATTTGAGAAAGAGGAGATATAATGAAGGATAATATAAAGAACAAATTAGGAAGCTTAGTAATACCCTCCGAATAGACGCCATTGGTCCCCTCTAACGAATAGTTTAAAGTACCATACGACCATGTTACTACAACAAAGTACCATTTTTTAAGATAATTACTATTATGTCTTGGTATTCTTAGAATAAAACTTTAATCATGTGCATTTATGTTTGAAATGTTTATGCTGTCCTCTCTTGATGGTTCATCAATTCACGGGTATGTGAAATGAATATAGATAATAAAACGGAATAAAAAGAACACATAATAAAACAAAAGATAAATAATATCCTTATTTTTATTAATTATTATTTATTTTGTCAAGTTAAGAACACAATTAATAGCAATGGGGATATTAAATGTCTTTTTAATCAAGTATTTGTTTTAAATTTCAATTAAACATTCTCATTTATAAAATTCATTGTTAAGTATTTGTAACCGAACTAAAACAATGTAACTTATATGGTTATAAAGTTTATAGTTATCTATCTTATGATGTATCTATTTGGAACACGATTTCTAGATACTATTTTTGATTCGTATATATATTTTTTAAGTGATAAAGCAAAAGATCACAAATTCTGAAATTCACAATACAAATTTAATAGAGGAGAAATCAAATTGCACTTTCCAATCTAAACTCATCACTTTATCATATAAGTACAATATCTCAACTTTAGGTACACTTCTTATTTTCTTACTTTTTGTTGAATATTTTAGTGTCATTAAAGACTACGTGTGTCATTAAAACAAGAGTGCACGCTTGTTTGAATGTCATCGGGACTAACGAGGGTTTGGGGGCAGCGCCCCCGAGAGAAGCGGAGTCCAAGGCGCAGAGCGTCTAGCTGGGGTCGAACTGCCAGGTCAGCTTGGAAATTTTTTACTTTGAACAAAAATCTTTCATAGAAAATGCATTAGAAATTCATTTTTGACCAAAATTGTGTTATATTTAAACTTGAGGGAGGTGTAGTTTGTTCAAAACCGCAATAACAGTTATCTTGGAAAACCTCAATCCTGTTTATGTTGGTATTGGTTTTCTAGAAGAGATAGAACTGGAAAAACTCGAATTACAAACAGTATCCAAAATTCATACGAATTCTTGAATCAATTTTGATTTTATCCGGTCAAATTATTGGTATACGCTCCAATTATTTGATCTTAAAGTGAGATCACACGCTTCAGAATCATCCAATTATTGCTCTATTAAGAAATTCCCCAACAAAGATCAAATAATTTCAGTGAAGATGGCGAGCGATGGTGAATCTGCGAAGAACATGATGTTGTCCAGATTTGAAAAGTTGGACAAATTTTAGGGTCATGATTTCTGAAGATGGCAGAAGAAGATGGACTTTCTACTCACAACTTTCAAAGTGGTGTACGTTCTGAGTGCCCCCGTGCCTGAGGAAGTGGAAAACGAGACGCTGAACAAACTAGAAAGCGCTCTAAGTGGGTCAACGATGAATACATATGTCCGAGACATATTCTGAATGGTATGCGTGATTCCCTCTTTGATATTTATCAAAACATTGAATATGCAAAAGAATTAAGGGAATTACTGGAAGCCAAATACATGGCAGAGGATTCATCTAGTAAAAAATTATTTATAAATGATTTTATGAATTATAGAATGGTTAATGGTAGGCTTGTTATGGAACAATATAATGAATGTCTTCGAATTCTTGGTCAATTTCAACAATACGGATTAAAAATGGATGAAACAATTTCTGTTTCAAGTATAATTGACAAACTTCCTCCTTCTTGGAAAGATTATAGACATAATATGAAACATAAGAAAGAGGAAGTGAGTCTGGTTGAACTTGATAGTAGTATTCAAATTGAAGAGTCCTTACAGACTCAAGAATTGGTTTGGGTGAAAGATAAAGACGGGTCATCAACTGTTAATATGGTGGAAGAAAGTGATCGGGTGGTGAGAGTTCGATGTTTAAAGGTTTTATTTTCGTGTTTACTTGTCAAATTATGGGAAATAGAGTTACTTTTGGTATATTATTGTGTTTGTAGGATAAATGTGAAAAATACGAAGATGTTGGAAGAAACAGGACGAAAATTGGAGCTCGGGAGGTGAAGATATGTAAAAGAGAAGTTCCAAGACAGTTGTAACTTAAAATGGGCATAACTTGAGCTAGGAAATGTGTTACGGGGCCCACGACCTATCAATGGAAAGATCTCGAAAAGTTACACATGAAAATCAACTTTGAGCAGGGGGTGGCGCCACCGATGCCACCGGCGTCAGTAAACCCGAAACCTTCTGACCGCCGCCTCCTCTGACGCCAAACTGCAGCCACCGATGCCACTGGTGGTGCCACTGACGCCAAGCGCCGCGTTTTGGTGGATTTTAACCTAGTTTGAGAGGTTTTAAAGGGGGATTAACCCTAATACGAAAATAACCTCTTTACACTGCAATCTTGGAGGAAAAGCAAGCATCTTTCACCATTCCAAAGCCCTTCCAACATCAAGATCATCAAAATCTACTTGATCAATTACAATCGTGTTGAAGAATCAATGATGAGGCAAGGCTATTTCGTTTGTGATTCATTTCGGGGGACGGGTTTGTGCAAGTTTTTATTTTTCTTAGTTTGTAACCTAGATTTGAGATTGGATCTTGAACCTTTTAAGTTCTTGTGGATTCAATTCATGATTTGATTATTTAAATGATTTGATTATGTTTAAACCTAACTTTGATTCTCTATAACTTTGGGTTTTTTAATCATTGTATATTGATTATTAGAATTAGGGTTACATAATTCAAATTGATGATTGTGTGAATGAAGTCTTTTAAGCTTTAATCCATAATTATCACTTAGATCTTATTATGTGTAAGTCATCATTAATGACTCCTCACTAGGTTTCACTAAAAAAAATTGTAACTTTGCCAGACCTGAATCCTGAAATGGGTTGCTTTTTCTCCAAAATTATTAAAAACCTAAACTTTTATTTTGTTAATTTGATTATTTCTCAATTCAATTAATCAAGCAATTTACTTTTTAATGTTTACTGTTTTTAGGTTAATCGTTACTAGCACTTCCTTGTGATTCCCTGTGGATTCGACACCCTTCTTACCCTTTACTATTAAGGTTGATAAGGCACTCTTTTATATATATTTTTGACCGACCACACGACATCGATCAAAATGGCGCCGTTGTCGGGGAATCGTTGCGTTTAGTATTAGTAATAGTTATTTGTTTTCTTAAAATCCAGAAAAAAACCAAAAATATTTTTTTTTTGTTTTTTGTTTTCCTATTTATTTATTCTTTTGTCGTTCGAAATTACGCGGGGTATTTGCTTCTTGTTTGCAGGTAGTTTCTTTGTAGGCTTAGTAGAATCTCAAGAATTTTGATATCATCATGGATGGTGACTGGGACAATGATCTATGTATTTATTGCGGAAGCCTTTATCATTAGGTTCAAGATTGTCCAATGTTCGAGAACAAATATGGAAATATAGAAAGAAGATGTTCTGAATACAGGCGACAAATGGGATATGTTAGGGCAAACTACGAATATGAAGAAACCCATTCATATTATCTACACTATGAACCACCTCCACCATTAAATTATCAAGAATATTATCATGCAGACATAGAGTACAAATATGCCCAACAATAGGATCTCAACCACTATGAACGCAAGATGCCACATTTATCAAGTTACCAGGAGGAGTATGATAACTACTATCCTGAATACCCTCAGATGTCATACGAGGAGCCTCAAGGTTCAACGGACTCTAACCTTAATGAAATCTTGAACATGTTGGTAGAAATGTAAAAAGAAGAAAAAGAAAGAGATAAAGCACTGAAGGTATTGGTTAAGCAGGTTGGCCAACTAGTTGAAGATATGGCTCAACTAAGACAAGAGCAATCTGAGCTGGATAATGATACAATGATTGATGGTGATGTGGTTGAAGAGGTTACGAGACTTCACAAGCATGAACATGTATGTTTAAAGTTTATAGAAGACATAACACCTTTAGAGGAGCCAAAGCCTAAAATAATCCAAGTTTATCCTGGTCCTTCTCCCGTGCTTATTATTCCAACCAACAAAGTTGGGGAAGAGGGTTTGAGGACAAAGAAAAATAAGGTGGCATTACAAGACATTGGACAAATCATCATAAAGTGGCTCTGCAACAACTATTCAATAAACTTATCGATCATTAGGAAGCAACTATGGAACTGGCATGTCAACTACCGAGCATTTATCAGGAATTCGGTAGGTAAATGTGCACTTAAACCACCATAACAAATATCAGGTACTGTCTGGTTGAAGACCTAACTTAGCGCTACTTGGGAGGCAACCCAAGCTATTTTGTATTTTTAGTCTTGTTTTTGTTTATTTATGATTTTATTTTATTTCATTTTAAGAAATTTGTGGGTGTGTTCGCTAGAAACCCTCACTAGACCACACTCGTCCATTCGGGTCTACTAGGTGGTTTAAAAGGCTTGTTGCATATGCTAAATGCAACCGTGATTTCTACGAAAGTGAGTTTATGACTTTTATCATTAATTTGATTTTTTTAAATATTTATTTAAAAAATTAAGTATTTTAATTAATTTTCCACTTAAAAGTTGCATTGAGGACAATGCAATGCTTTAAGTGTGGGGAAGGGGTTGCATTATTGATTAAATGTGAGGTGTTAATCATGAAATGAGAAGTTCGCTTCAAAACGGGTTTTACTATGTTTTGTAGATTAGTGGATGAGATGTTGAAGATCACTAGTACAATTGAAGATCTTCCCATAAAGACATAACCAGGTGCATTTGTTTCCCTTATTAATTGTTAAAAATAGTTAATTTGTAGTTAGTTTTCATTTTCGGTTATTGATGGTGAGTCCCCGACTGATTGTAAATGGTTTGTGAATATGATAAGATTGGGTCTGATCTTAACATTCTCTTGTTTCCACACCAATAGTAACATTTAGTTAGTACATTGGGGGCAATGTACATCTCAAGTGTGGGGATGAGAGGATTTGGTAAAACTTTTTAGAAAAAGTAAAAAAAACTAATTGTTTTTTGCAAACCTTCAAGTGAAGTTTATTGTGTTTAAAGACTAAGATTTTCAATGTAAATCACTAGCTTGTTGCTTATCAAAAGATTGGTGTAGATCCTAGGTCATTATCATATTCTTTAAGTTGCAGGATAAAGTATTTCTAGCAGGTCAATTTTGAAAATGTTAAGGATGCCTGATTAGGGTTAACAAGCTTTTGATATAATAAAAGCATGTGCATATTGGTAGCCTAAATTCCTACTTCGTGAGATGTTAAGCCTATTACTTAAAACACAATCATATATAATCATTTGTTGAGGGTAGGCCATATACCACTCTTGTTGCAGAACTTGTATTGTTTGATGCATACCAAGACCATAAGCAAGGTGTTTACACACAAATGACAAAGGCAATTTAGGAACCCTTTTACTTGTTATCGTTTGTTTATTGTTATCCATCCTAACCTTTAGTAGCCATGTCGAGCCTTAAACCATTATTTTGTTAAACCTGATATACAAAGCCCAAGCTGTTAGTTGATAACCGACCATGAAACCATTCAAAGTAAAAAAAACATCCGAAGTCAAGCTTATATTATGAAAGAAAAAAAATTGATGGAAAAGGAAAATCAAATGAAAAAAAAAAGAAAAAAAACAGTTGTTTAGAATAGATCAAAGTGATCTAGCTCTCTTAGTCATGTTAATAAGGATGGTTTAACGGCCTGGTTTATATTTCTGTTTGTGTTAGCCACTATGAAAATCCAAAAATCTCCTACTTTTACCTAAGCCCAAAAACCCGTAAGTCCTTTAGATATGTGCAAAGTCTATGCAAGTGGTGGAGGTGTGATTGCTATACGAGCTTATGTGGACAAGATAGTATAATGGACTATTGAGTGATTACACTAGTGCATATTTTACTAGTCCAGATATAAACCGAGAAGAGTGAATTATTATGAGGGGTGTGTACATGAGATTAAAAATTAAAAGCACGTTAAGCTTAGTTGGGTGATTTCCTGTTTTAATTGCCTGTAATTGACTTACTAGAATGTAAATCTATTGAACGATTTAACTCTTGTGAATAAGGGTATGACATTGGACCTTAACTGAGCCTTGATAAGTGATTAGTAATGTGTATTTGCAATGATGGTTTTATAAATTACAATTGAGCTTTGCTTGAGGACAAGCAAAATGTAAGTGTAGGGATTGTGATCGGGTGGTGAAAGTTCGACGTTTAAAGGCTTTATTTTCATATTTACATGTCAAATTATGAAAAATAGAGTTACTTTTGGGATATTATTGTGTTTGTAGGATAAATGTGAAGAATACAAAGATGTTGGAAGAAACGGGACGAAAATTGGAGCTCGAGAGGTAAAGATATGTAAAAGAGAAGTTCCAAGACAGTTGTAACTTAAAACGGGCATAACTTGAGCTAGGAAATGAGTTACGGGGCCCACGACCTATCAACGGAAAGATCTCGAAAAGTACACACGAAAATAAACTTTATGCAGGGGGTGGCTCCACCGACGCCATTCTGGGCGCCACAGACGCCACCGGCGTCAGTAAACCCGAAACCTTCTGACCGACGCCTCCTCTGACGCTTAGCTTGATGCCAAACTGCAGCCACCGAAGCCACTGGTGGCGCCACTGACGCCGAGCACCATGTTTTGGTGGATTTTAACCTAATTTGAGAGGTTTTAAAGGGGGATTAACCCTAATACGAAAATAACCTCTTTACACTGCAATCTTGGAGGAAAAGCAAGCATCTTTCACCATTCCAAAGCCCTTCCAACATCAAGATCATCAAAATCTACATGATCAATTACAATTGTGTTGAAGAACAATGATGAGGCAAGGCTAATTCGTTTGTGATTTACTTCGGGGGATGGGTTTGTGCAAGTTTTTATTTTTCTTAGTTTGTAACCTAGATTTGAGATTGGATCTTGAACCTTTTAAGTTCTTATGGATTCAATTCATGATTTGATTATTTAAATGATTTGATTATGTTTAAACCTAACTTTGATTCTCTATAACTTTGGTTTTCTTTAATCATTGTATGATTGATTATTAGAATTAGGGTTACATAATTCAAATTGGTGATTGTGTGAATGGCCTTTAAGCTTTAATCCATAACTATCACTTAGATCTTATTATGTGTAAGTCATCATTAGTGACTTCTCACTAGGTTTCACTAAAAAAAAATTATAACTCTGCCAGACCTGAATCCTGAAGTGGGTTGCTTTTTCTTCAAGATTGTTAAAAACCTAAACTTATATTTTGTTAATTTGATTATTTCTCAATTCAATTAATCAAGCAATTTACTTTTCAATGTTTAATGTTTTTAGATTATCGTTACAAGCACTTCCCTATGATTCTCTATGGATTCGACACCCTTCTTACTCTTTACTATTAAGGGTGGTTAGGCACTCTTTTAATATATATTTTTGACCGACCACACGACATCAATCAGAAAACGGTCATGTTTTCAAAAACTCTAACAAGGGAAACAATAAAAGAAAGTTCCAAGGTGGTAACAACAAGAACAAAAGGCCCGTGAAACATGCAAAACAGGCCAAGAATGAAGGTTGCTGGAAATGTGGTAAACCGGGACACTTCAAGAGAGATTGTCGTGTTGGTAAAGGGAAAACCAAGGCTGGTTCTAGTGGAACCAATAAGGATACTAAGTAGCAAGGTCCGAACTTAGTTTTTAATAATAATTTGGATTTGAATTATGTTTCACTAATTTCTAAAGCATGTTATGTGCAGGATGATTGTCTTGCTTGGTGGTTTGACTTGGGAGCAACAAGCCATGTGTGTAAGGATTGAAGATAGTTCAAATATCTTACACTAATTGAAGCTGGATCTTTCTTAAAGATGGGCAACATTACAACCGAACCAATCCATGGAGTAGGAAAAGTAGAACTAGTGTTTACTTCTGGAAAAAACTTTATGTTTAAGTAATATTTTGTTTGTACCTGGCATCTGGAAAAACTTGTTATCCGGTATAGTATTAAATTAGTATGGGTATATAAAAGTGTTGGAATGTGACAAGTATATCTTGTCAAGACGTGGTTCGTTTGTCGGATTTGGTTATTTGTGTAATGATATGATTATGTTAAATTTGGATGTGCCTTTTAGTGATAATTCTGTTTGCATGGTTGATTCTACTTCTAATGTAAATTTGTCTAAATTGGAATTATGGCATGCTAGATTAGGACATGTTCACAATAAAAGGATGAAAGAAATGTCTAAAATGAGCATGATTCTTACGTTTGAGTTGAAAAATGATAGATGTAAGACTTGTATGTTAACTAAGATCACTAGAAAACCATTTAAAAATGTAAAACGTGAATCTAAAGTTTTAGATCTTATTCATAGCGATTTGTGTGATTATCGTGCTACACCATCTTTAGGTAATAAAAAATATGTAGTTACCTTTATAGATGACACATCAAGATATTGCTATTTTTATTTGTTACATGCAAAGGATGAGACTCTTGATAAAATTTGAATTTATAAACAAGAGGTAGAGCTTCATCAAAAAGATTTGGTTAAAACTCTTCGTACTGAACGTGGAGGGGAATATTATGATCCAGCGTATTTTCAATCTACTGGAATAATACACAAGACAACTGCTCCATATACACCACAACAAAATGATATGGCTGAAAGAAAGAATAGAACACTGAAAGAAATGGTAAATTCAATAATGTCCTATTCTGGTTTAAGTGAAGGATTTTGGGGTGAGGCTATGTTAACAACCTGTTTCTTGTTAAATCGAATTCCCGGTAAGAATAACAAGAAAACTCCATATGAACTTTGGCACAAGAAAATACCAAACTTGAGTCATCTTAAAATTTGGGGATGTAGGGCTGTGGTGAGGCTCACTGAACCTAAAAGGATAACTTTAGTTGAAAGAGGTATAGATTGTATATTTATTAGATATGTTAAAAATTCTTATGCATATAGATTCTATGTATTAGAATCCAATGAGTATGTTTCAGTGAATTCGGTAATAGAGTCACGAGATGCAATCTTTGATGAAGAAAGATTCACATCTATACCTAGGCCAAAGAATATGAATCCTAGTACGAAGGTTTCGGTTAATAACGAAGATGTTCCTTCGACTAGCTTGAACCAAGAAAAGGTACGAGAGTTAGAAAGGCTAAATCTTTTGCTGATGATTTTCAACTTTACTTAGTTGAGGGATCTAGGGATGAAATTTATTTTCAATATCAATATTGTTTCAATGTTGATAAGGATCCAAGGACATACAGTGAAGCAATGGCTTCAAGAGATGTTGCTTTCTGGAAAGAAGCCATCCAAGATGAAATAGATTCTATCTTGCAAAACAACACATGGAAATTGGCTGATTTACCTCCTAGGTGTAAACCATTAAAAAGTAAATGGATCTTCAAGAGAAAGATGAAGGTGGATGGTACTATTGATAAGTACAAAGCCAGATGGGTAATCCAAGGTTTTAGGCAAAAGGAGGGTATTGACTTCTTTGATACATATGCTCCTGTTGCTATGATATCCACCATTATATTATTGTTAGCACTTGCTGTTATACACAATCTTGTAATTCACCAAATGGATGTGAAAACTACGTTCTTAAATGGTGAATTAGATGAAGAGATTTACATGAAATAACCTGAAGGGTTTGTGATGCCTGGATATGAAAACAAGGTGTGTAAATTAATTAAATCTCTTTATGGACTGAAACAAGCACCTAATTAGTGGCATCAAAAGTTTGATGAGGTTGTACTATCAAGTGATTTTGTCTTAAACCAAGCTGACAAATGTGTTTACAGTAAGTTTGATGAATTTGAAAATGGAGTCATGATATGTTTTTATATAGATGACATGTTGATTTTTGGCACTAACCAAGATCAAGTTGATAGAACAAAAGCATTCTTGTCATCTAAGTTTGCCATGAAAGACATGGGGGAGGCTGAGATGATCTTAGGTATTAAGATCACATGTGAGAACAGAGGCATTTCAATTTCTCAATCACATTATATTGAGAAGATCTTGAATAAATTCAATTTCAAGGATTGTTCTCTAGTGGGTACTCCCATAGATCCAAGCATTAAGCTATCACTTAATAAATGTGATGTTATATCTCAACTTGAGTATTCGAGAAGAATCAGATCACTTATGTATGCCATGATTAGTACTAGGCCAGATATAGCTTATGTTGTTGGTAAGCTTAGTAGATTTACAAGTAATCCTGACACACAACATTGGCAAACTTTGGGTTGAGTATTCAAGTACTTGAAAGGGACCATTGATTATAAAATAACTTACATCGAATTTCCTTCAGTGGTTGAGGGTTATTCTGATGCAAGATGGATAACCAATATGGAAGATCATTCTTCCACAAATGGTTGGGTGTTTCTTCTTGGGGGAGGTGCAATTTCCTGGGCATCGAAGAAACAGACTTGCATAACTAACTCAACTATGGAGTCTGAGTTTGTTGCTTTAGCAGCGGCTGGTAATGAAGCTGAATGGCTAAGAAATCTACTTTATGAGATTCCATTATAGCCAAAACCAATGGCTCCCATATCTACCAGGTGTGATAGTGAAGCTACATTGGCTAAGGCTTATAGTCAAGTATACAATAGCAAGTCAAGACACTTAGGTCTGAGACACAGCATAGTTCGTGAGCTCATCATGCATGGTGTCATATCTGTTGAGTTTGTTAGAACTCAGCATAACTTAGCTGATCATTTAACTAAAGCGTTAAGTAGAGATCTCGTAAAAGGATCAGCTGTAGGATTAGGGTTAAAGTCAATCTAAAACTCTCATGTTGAGATACCTAATTCCCACCTAATATGACGTTAGGTGCAGAAGTTAATGTGGAAGGCTTTACATCTAGAGTTTGGAACACAACATTAAATTATCCCAAAGGTATGTGTTCAGATCTGCAAGTTAAGGAAGGTTGAAGTATATCTTCTTAATAGTTCTTTTGGGAAATTGTATTTGCAGGTGCAAGAATAAAAGATCTACCTATATGAGCATGAAGTTTAGCTGCTTCAAGAAGCTGAGACTTGGCTTTGATATGCTTATGAAGGATAGGTACATAAGCTAGTAAAAGAATGTGTCAAGTAAGATTTATGTATGTAAACTTATGTGTATATTATCTTTATGGGTTCAATCCTAAGTGACACCCTGATATTAGAATATTTGGAATGTGTAATATATTAATGTGAAATTCAATCATCACGATATTTCTTTTATGCATTAGTTTGTTTGGTTGCTGTGAATTAGTCAGTTAATCAAAGATTACACTAAAATGGGAGGTTTGTTGAATATTTTAGTGTAATTAGAGATTGCGTGTGTTATTCAAACAAGAGTGCACGCTTGTTTGAATGTCATCGGGACTAACGAGGGTTCGGTGGCAGTGCCCCTGAGAGAAGCGGGGTCTAAGGGGCAGAGTCCCTGGTTGAAGTCGAGCTGCTTGGTCAGCTTGAAAATTTTTTATTTTGAACAAAAGTCCTTCATAGAAATTGCATTAGAATTTCATTTTTAACCAAAATTGTATTATTTAAACTTGAGGGACTAAAGGTGCAGTTTGTTCAAAACCGCAATAGCAGTTATCTTGGAAAACCTCAATCCTGTTTATGTTGGTATTGGTTTTCTAGAAGAGATAGAACTGAAAAAACTTGAATTACAAACAGTATCCAAAATTCATACGAATTCTTGAATTAATTCTGATTTTATCCGGTCAAATTATTGTATACACTCCAATTATTTGATCTGAAAGTAAGATCACACGAATTCGGAATTATCCGTTTATTGCTCTATTAAAAAATTCTCCAACACTTTTCAGGAATAATAATATTTAAATCTTTAAAGTTTATTCATTTAACGTTTTAGTAATTTAACATTTTTTTTCTTAAAGTTTCCATCCTCGAACTATCACTCACCAACATCTTCTCCGACCATTACATGTTCTACGGATCTCTAGATCAAATATTATGAAGCAACGAATTAAAACCCTAATGAACCTTGATTGTTAAATAGGTGAAAACTTCGGTTAAAGACCAAGAAAAATGGTGACAACTTGGAGACGTGATCGACATGTATGTTACCAGCATGTTTAAAAGAAATCTCTAATCTCTAACAGCTAATAAACCTTAACATTTTATTTGTCAGGAAATGGCTTTGGGAGGAGAAAATGGTGTGGAAGAAGGGAGAGGGTTGTGGTTTTTCTATGAGAGAGAATTCTAGTGTCAAAGATTACAAAGAGAGAATTTGTTTATTCGTTTTGATTATTTAAAATTTATCAGTTATAATAAACTATAACAAATATGGCTTATACATAGACTTTAAGCTGTTAACCAACATGTTTAATGGTCTTTTAACTTAAAGTTTAATGTAAAGATATTAACAACATCCTATATTGTATTTTTAGCCTAAGCTTAATATGAAAACCTCACAAAATTGTTTAAGGTTGAAACTGAAAACGAGTAAAATTGTAATGGTTAAATATTACTAATTCTTTATTTTATTACAACAAAAATTAAGATAAATAATTCATGTAACATATGACTATAATTGTCATGGGTAACATATGACTATGGCGGTAACACTTCAGTTTTCATTTTCTATTCTGGCTCACTACAAGATTACACCACCCTCATTCTTAGTTCCTTCATTCTACGAAGCAATGATTTAAAAATTGAACTATACAACGAAGCGAGCTTCTTGTCGATTCACCGGTTGGATTGGAATCAAGAACCTGATGACATAATATTGAGTTCAAAATCATAGAAATTTATAAAATTATCATAATAAAATATAGTCTAATTAACTTTATAATAAAATATATCTAATGAGTTTATTATACGGAAATTTTCGTATTATTTAGGGTATAGTACACTATGCATTGTATAAACACAAATTTAACACCAAAGTGGCATACTAGTCCATTCTTGTTTGTTTGAAAGTCACTGCCCCCTCAAGAGCCACCCCCTTCTCTATAAAAGAAATCAGCCTCTTTCACTCCTTTACATTGGTTCTGTCGAGCTGAGTTTTGAACTATCATTTTCGATTGGAGTCGGGCATTCGAGGCAAAATAGATCAATGTGCTTATCGGTTCCCAGTTAAATTTGCCGGACCTACCATTCCGTCTGGCCTTCAAAATATAAGTACCAAGGATGTACCCTTCATTCTCCATCATTTTTTAATTGTTTTTAATTTAACACACATAATGAAAATTTATTTCATTTTACAATTTGGTTAATGGTTTTATATTTTATCGAAATTTTAACTAAGCATGTCCCAAAGCTGCTTAAGAGACCAAAAGTTAATTTATTTTAATACAACACAATTTTCTTTAAGAATTGTATCAAAGTGTTGAAATTTTTTTTCAATAAAATTGTTTATTTAGTTTGTGTTTTGAAAACAATAAGCACAAGTTAAAATCAAATTAAATATTTAACAAAAAGTTAAAAAAAAAAAAAGAAAATAACGAACAAAACATCAAAACCACACAGGTCTATAATGATATTGTACGAGAACAATGACACAAGGTCGAGAGACCACTTCAAGAGCGGGGAGGCACTTTGCATGTGATTCACCAACGCGGTGTTCCCTAATGGTACCTACTAGCCACATCAGCCCCGCACCCTTGTGATGCTTGTGTAGTTGTATATCGCATAAGAAGTGTGAGTATAATTCTAGCGTGAAAGTAACAATAAAATAAGTCCAAGGACCACTTTGGTGATTCTCCAACTATTAACACGCTCTAGAGGCTATTTATAATTTTGGAACATTTTTCATGTGTTTCAATTATTTTTCTTTTCAACGGCATGTGTTTCTATTTGAGAATTGAAATTCACTTAATCATTTAATTACCCACTCTTTATTTCCTTCTCACAACTCAATCTGATATAGTTTTACTTTTCTATAAAATTGTAATGTATTGAGTGCACTTGTACCCGCCTATGTTTTATTTTATTTTATTTCCGGCGACGAACTCAAACACATTTTAACCCTACCTCCAAATCTACATGACTTGTTAACAATGGAGTTAAACACCCGATCTCATGGAGAGGTACCTAATGCAACACATCTCGATACCATTGACCATTTACCCCTTTGGTACGTATGCCTGCATGTACATTTATTGTACACGGGGATGATTGGTGTAAACGGCACTTCTATTAGTTTTCACTGTAGTTGGTCAAGGACGATCTTAGTAACATTATTATTATAGATTTATACTCGATGTACAATTTTGCTGGCATGTTTCTCTATTTCATTAACAATCATCAATGTGAGCAAAATCAAGTAAAAATCAAATTTAAATCTATGATGATACGATGTTGGAATAGTTTTTGTCAATGAATTTAGAGTGAAAGTTAAGAGTGTCAAATATTAAACAACTAGTATAAATTATTATCGACTAACGATTATAGTTTGAATATTAAAATTTATTATTTTTTTTTGAAAACAGACTTTTACAGACCACGATCAAAGTTTCATTGTAAGATTTTACCTTCAAGGTGTATTTTTAGACACAAATTCAACAAATAACAACATAACTTCATAACCAAATATATAAATCTTGTATCTGGTTTTATGCTTGAATACTCGTCTCGAATTAATCAGGGTTTTGAAATAGTTTTGAGTATTCATTTTGGGTTTGGATTGTTTTTCCATCCCAATGAGTGACAGCTTGTGTGTGTATATTGGAGATGATGGCTTTGACTTTATATTCTTTTTTAGAACTAAAATATGTTTAATTGGATCATCACCATAGCCACTTAATATGATTGCAAAAGTCAAAACATGTCATAGTGTTCATTCCTTCACATGCGGTTCACTGCATAGTCTGCATGCATCATTCCATCATGCATCATTGCATCATGCCTTCCTCGTCTCCCAACAAACAATCTTGCGCACGTATTTGTTATTTATTTTGATATATAATATATTATGTTAGATACTTGTATATTAAACGTTTTAAAATAAAAAATTATATAATATATTATATATATGTATAATCTAATTTATGTTATAAATAATATATCAATATATTTATTATATATAACAAACATATTTAAGGTATAAACAATGGTATAAAAAAAAGATTTTATTATTCATAATGTACATTAACATTTTTATATATCTTGTCATAATATTTTAGTTTTAACAATTATAAGCTACAAATTAAACTATATTTTAAAAAAATTAAGTCTTTTAAATTTTTATAATAAAATTTTAATTATTTTTTAAAAAAATTATCGTGGTTATTATAGTATTAAATGAGAGTTATTTAGGAAACCTTTTTGAAGTCAAGATTTTTATTAAAATTTTAAATTTATTGTGGTGGTGGCATATGAACAATC
The DNA here is from genome assembly GCA_025506505.1 of Flaveria sonorensis. NCBI lineage: Eukaryota > Viridiplantae > Streptophyta > Magnoliopsida > Asterales > Asteraceae > Flaveria > Flaveria sonorensis. The sequence goes on from CM046424.1 coordinate 60,695,387, forward strand.
ATAGATGAAGCCTAGGTGGAGATAAATGGATATGCTAAAAATTAACAATGTGACTGATAGTTATTTTGTTTTATTAGAGCAGATTCAAATTAATTACGTTTTTAATGTTAATGAATGATATATCGAAATTTTTAATTCATTTATCTAAATTATGATAACTTCTCCAACAAAGAATTTATATAACAATTAAGCCAAACGACAAAATAAGATAAGAATTGAATGAAACTATATATAGACTTGATTAAAACACTCATGTTTCCGATAAGGTAATCATAAACCATCTGCAATTTATGACTTTTTTTGAATCGAAAATAATATATAAATTATTCGTTACTTAACTTTCGAAAACTTCGATCATACTTTTTTCTGATGGACTGCTCAAGTATGAAAAACCAACAACTTAGGACTACAGATGCGTTTAGGAGTGACAATCTCTCACACGGCACAGAATTGATTAGGTTTTAGGTTTTCAATCTAAGTTGTTTCATATAAAAAAATGTATTTTTCTGTGCGTAAAACAAATAGCATTAGTTGGTATAAGAATAAGAAGTCATATGCATAAAAGCGGTACATGATATGAGGACGGCTAAAAGTAACAAAAATACAAAAATTGCAAGCTGTATAAAACTGAAAGATAAAGAAATCAAGTTGACTATGAAAAAAAGAAAAGACTTGATAGATCAATTGAATCTAGCTCCTGGCCTTATATAGACATTGATGTGTGATCCTAATAATGTTGTGCAGGTTTAAAATTTAAAAATTACAAGTTTATAGATAGTATTTAAGAATTTTAAAAAAAATTGTTGTTACAAGATTGAATTGCAAAAAGAAAATATCTAACTTGTGTAAAATTAAGGGAAAAACTATAAACTTGGGACAAATTACTCTTTTTGCAAAAAGTACAAATGCATTTTTTTCTAAATAGTTATTTTAAACATGATTTAATAAATTAAATATATCAAAGTTAATAATAATTATTTTATTATTATAAATTATTTTTGTAAAAAGTAATAGAATAGAGAGAAAGTAAGTACTTTTTAAAAGATGATAACTACCAGTGATTCTTAGATTAAATAGTTAAGGTGAGAAATTTATGACATGTAAATATAAAAATGTCATGAATTCAAATATTACTATAAGCAAAATAGTCATAATTGAACCAGAAGGTTTTTCTAGCAATGAATTTTCTTATTAGGGGGTTGGAGGTACCGTCGCGACTAGAAAACATAAAGGTGGGCTCGATTAAGATAGCAAATATCCTTTGAATCATGGTCGCATATTTGCCGTTTAAAATAAAAAAGATGATAACTATTAACATAAACATGTTCTAAAAATTAAACCAAACCCCTACTCTATATACAATTAACCTACTATTCTAATATGGAATTTACAACAAACAACCACGAAAATCTAAAAATGAACTGTTATCTAATAATTAATTACCGAATACTAATAAATATATTTCTTTAAGATTAATTTTTTCAAATCAACTCAGATTTTTTACAAAAAGATAAAACTATATTTTAATTTTCTTTTCAAGAGTTAATGACCCTTCCTCGTTAAAACTTTCAGCAGAAAATACTATTATTTAAACAAATAGCAAACCACTTGTTTAATAAAACTATACAAAACAATTGTTGAATATCAAAAATATGTAAAGAAAATTAATATAAACTAATTTCCAACAAAAGTTAATGATTTGACAATCATTATAATTATTAAAGCATCCAAAATTCCAAATTACCATTTTAACGCATTAAGGCGCATTAGGATGATGCCCATTAACATTTAATTTTATATATGTTTTTAAATCAACAACTTTATACATGTCTTTATTTAAAATAAATATTAGACCTTTTCCAATGGATAGTATAAATAAAACCTACAGGTCATTAATTTACACCAAGGATTGAAAATGATAACTGATTTTAGCACATGCTCTTTACATCTCTATCAATGTTTTAAGCGAAAATAGATTATAAATGTGTTTTTATATTTTTAATCTTCATATTAAAAAAGAAATCATATTCAAGTGAAGAAGTGGCATCACATCTGGAATGAACTTTTCCATGAGTCGAGTTAAATGCACACCAGTATAATTTTATGTTTCTAGATGAAATGAATGTACGTGAATCCCTACTTGGGAGGACGAGGATGTACTCCAATGGATGTTGATGCCGTGTACAAGAGTCTTGATAGCCATAGGTTTGGTATGATTGATCACTGATTAACCAACATCAGTGCAACATATTTCTTGTTATGGTCATCTTCAGAAAATAATTTCCTTTTATCGATTTCTGTCATACACTCTTGTTAATTTTGTCTTATGATTCTATACGGAATCTTTGCTTCCCGTCGTATACGTGTATACGACCGGTGGGAAGCATTTTTGACTGATTTAACGAAATGAAAGACCATACAACTCGTATGTGTCTATACGAGTCGTACGACGTGATGATTGGATGTCTAGGTAACCCATCACGGTGTGCTTATAAACCCACCTGTGAAGAATCCATTTATTGAATGGAAATATTATAAAGGTTTATTAAAATTAGTAAAAATAAATTGTAACTAATGATTGAATCTATTATTTACATTCTTTGTCAAATATATTATTTCTTTGTTTTATTTCCCTAAATATGTTATTTGTAGTTAACAACAAAGGTAGAGTAGGTCCGCTTCACTACAAATTCATGCAACTTTTTTGTTACATAGTAACTTTAACTAGCGGGTTACATCCACGTTACGCGAGTGAGGCGAACCGACTTTGAACAATATTTAAATGGAAATACAGACACAATGGTTAAAGTAACTTGAATGAAAGATAAACTTGAAACTAATATTGACAACATATAAGTGGAAATTAAAAAGAACTTCAAACTAAAATATTTAAAAAAAACGAAAAAAAAACGAAGCATAAAACTAATTAGGTCAGCTATGGGTGCGAGAGACGGTATTAGAACCCGAGTAGGCTCTATGCGGGCGCACTTTTTTACCACCACTCCAAACCAATTGTTTGTTATTTATTTGATTGTAAACACATTTATATAAAAAAAATTAGCTTTAAAAAACCCGTATATTTCACGGGTTAAATAAATAAAAATATTAAATAGACTAAAAATTTATTGATTATAAAACGAAATTTTAAAATAATATATGACTGAAATTACGTATGAGTAATGACCATAAATAATAAAACAAAGATATTAATATTTTAAGCTTTTGTTTTTAAATTTTTTTCTTTATTCCAAAAATTTAATTAAACATTTTGTTTCAAAAAAAAACGTTTTATAAAAATATCATTTTTAAAAATTTCCTTACTCTAAATTTTAGTTACTTTTTGTATATAAAAATTTTAATTTTTGGAAATATCAATTTTAAAGTATTTTATATTTTTAAAAAAGTTTGATGTTTTATGAAAAATTTGTTTTGTAAAAATTTTTTTTCTTTAGAAATAACATTAATAAAAAAATCTCTTTCTTTATCTATCAAAATTTTATTTTTAATCTAAAAAAATTAAATATTATTATCATTAATTAATATAGTTATTTAATATGAGATAGAAACGAGAAAATTTTGATTAGAATAAATGTGATGTTGTGACCCGTCACCTAATACTCACTTTCTTATAAAAATAGGAAGATTGAAAAACTAGAAAATAAAATTAAAAAAACATAAAGTTGCCATGTGGCAACCCTTAAACATGGACCATGACACGTGAGACTTGTTCACGTACATTTAAATTTTATAGGTATAGTTTACATAATATTTCGTTTTTTTATATAGAGTGAGTTATTATAAAAAGGGATGAAAAATTAAAAACGATGAGAAGTATTATTATTCATTATATCTTAAATCCAATGACTAAGAAAATTCGATGATATAATGATAAATAATTTAAACTTTAAATAATAGACCAAATGTATTTTAGTCTTAATCATATTTTTAAATTTCATCTTTTTTTAAACGCACTTAACTTCAACATATAACATTATTTTTTAAAATTACACCATAAAACCAAGTGTTTTTTAATCTTTAAAACGACTATAATTTTGATACATAAAAAACGAAGTTTTTTTCACGTTATTTCAACTCATTGTATAATATTCGTGAGCTTATTGTGTAATATCAGGTTATTGTGTTATATTCACAAGATCATTGTGGCTAATATTGACCATTTTGTTATGCATTGTATTTTTAAAAAATAATGATTTTCAGATAACATAATGTTATATATGTAATTTTTTTACGCTTTTTCAGTTCATTGTGTAATTCTGATCAGATCATTGGTTAATCCTCACCAAACAGTTTATTGTGTCTAATGTTAAACATCGAGTCTAGTGCTAGTCTTTGTGTCTAATGCTAACCATTGTGTTTTTTAAAATAGTGATTTTCAAATAACATAATGCTGAAAATGTAATTTTTTTAAGTTTTATCCAGTTCATTGTGTAATCCTGATCAGGTCATTATGTAATTCTCGTCAAATTGCTCATTGTGTCTATTGCTAATTATCAAGTCTAGTGTTGGTCATTGTGTTACCTATTGCGTCTAATGTTAACTATTGTGTTATACATTGTGTGTTTTAAAATGATGATTTTTAAATAACACTATGCTGAAAATGTATTTTTTATGTTTTTCAGTTCATTATATAATCTGATTATGTCATTGTGTAATCCTCGTTAAGTAGTTTATTGTGTCTATTGCTAATTATCGAGTTTAGTGCTGGTCATTGTGTTACCCATTGTGTTTAATGTTGACCATTGTGTATTTTAAATTGATGATTTTCGAATAACACAATAATGAGAAATGTAAACTTTATATGTTTCAAGTTCATTGTGTAAGCATCATCAGATAATTGTGTAATCCTCATTAATTCAGAAGATTACACAATGACCTGATAAAATTACACAATGAGTTAAAAAAACTTTCTTTTTTATATCAACACTATAAATATTTTAAAGATTAAAAAATGCTCGTTTTTATGGTGTAACTTTTTTAATAAAAATAAGGTAGTATGTAAATGTTATGAATATTTAAAAAAGATGAAAATTAAGAATGAGGAACATTTTCAATTTTACCACAAACCTAATTTTGATCAAAAGGACACATATCATATCTTAATCCTTCTTACTAGAAAACTTTTTTTTACGGCAAAGACAATTTTATCAAGAATTAAAGGTTCATAGTAGTGAGATTGTGTTTGATTTACTTTGTTCGGGTAGGGCTCTTAAGGGTTTTTATTTTACTTTTCCTGTTTAATGCATATCTCACTTGGTTTTTGTCTTCTTTGTTAATAAAAAGCCACATCTATTTTTTTTTTCTAATGATTAGCCCTTAAAGATTTAGCATTTTCTTTATTTTCCTCTTCTGTTTTCTATTATTACTGTTCGGTTTTTTGGTGCATTAATACATCAAAAAATGCAAAAGATTTAATATGAAGTATACAACTATTTTTTATACAAAAGATAGCCATGAGTCTAAATTATTTGGATTGAAAAAAATTTACAATGTATTTCAAAAAATAACATTAATAATTAGCTTTTAGAAGTTAATAATTATAATACATAACTTGTAGTGATTCAACATAAAATAATTTAACCCAAGTCAAAATAATAGCGTAAATTGTTTCCTGTAGTAGCTAGTTTGTCTTATACAAATTACAAAACACACGTAATGACGAGCATCATTATTTCATTTTTTGTAGCTTCATTATATCCATTAAACACGTATAAACAAAGCTAAATGAGAACACATTTTTAATCAAACTTTTATTAAAATTATTTATGGCTACTTCTTTCAATCATTTTTATAGAAATAAGGTAAATCCATAAAGCAAGTGTATACAACTATACATATTGGATATACCTATTTTATGTTTTGACAAACTAACAATTTCTTGGCTATCTTTTAAGCTAATTGATTTGTCGATATAGAACACAAATCACTTAAAACCGTTGAATAAGTGCCCAATTTCCCCTTTGCTCATATTATAAACGTGACTAATATGAAAAAGATAGCATGTCATAATATTCCCATCAATATTGATATTAAATAAATATACGTGGTGGGGGCTATGGAGATGGAGACGTGACATCCAATTATATTATCTCAAAATAGAAGAATTAATAGAGGAAAATGTTAATCATCAAGGATTTGATTCACCAATTAAAAGAGAGTCTATGTTCCAAAAAACAGAAAAAATTGTGGATAATTTGTGTTATAGTTTAAAGAAATAAACTAGCTTTTTAAGGTATCAAGTTTGGTGTTATTTACAATTTAATTACCAAAGATAATCTAGGTTAAACAACCATTACGCTTAGAGAACAGCCAATAGACATGCACTTGCAAAACATAAAAAAAAAAAAAAAAAAAAAAAAAAAAAAAAAAAAAAAACAAGACCCAGAATTTGATCGTAGTAAACACATTAACAAAGTTAAGTTGAGGAAAAAAGAAGTCTTATAATAGTATTTTGAGGAATAAAGATGTTGTCTCATTAGTCGTGACCTAGCTAGAAGATTCTTAAGGGAAAAGAATTTAAGATTTGTTTAAAGTTATTAGATTGCCATCCAACGTATTAAGCATTTCTTCAAGTGAAAAATGTCACTTTGCTTGAGAAAGAAAAATATAGTTATCCTCGTTTATTTGCTACTTCTTTTAGCCCATTTGGTTTGAGTCGACCTGTTTTAGCCGACAAAAGTTAGCGTATATCTAATGTTTTTAACTTATGAACGTTCAATAATAAAAATGATTGTAAGTGTTGAATGTGATAGAAAGAACTTATGCAGATACGAGTCTTGTTGTACAATTTTAAGTCTCCAAGGGCCATAAAAATATATGATTCCAATAAACCGAAGGTGACTTGTTAGCTTTTTCTATATTATACCTACTACAACTCCTCTTTACTTTACCTAACATAAACAAAGAAAGATGCTATAAATATTATTTATCTTTGTGGTTCGACTCCTTCTTTCAAATCAACGTATTTGATTGTTTATGTGGTTGTCGCGATTATTTATTTAAAATTAGTTATGTATTTAAAATTTTTATGTATGTATGTGAATATATATATATATATATATATATATATATATATATATATATATATATATATATATATATATATATATATATATATATATATATATAGGGAGGGTTCCTGATAAAACCGATAGTTACTTGAAAACCAAAGAAAACCACGAAAATCATAAGTCATAATTTTTTTATTATTTTAATTGTTAAAAGGTTATTTATATTTTTGTTACATATGTGTTGAACATAAATAGAAGAATGAAGAGTCTCATGTATACATAACACTATGTCGAATGAAAAACGGTTACGTATACTTAACCTATATGTGACGTATATGTAAAACCATGTTACGGTTTCTCGTTTGATCCATACATTATTTATATATACGCATACACAAATATAAAAGGTGGTGAAAAAAATTTATAAATTATGTGACCGATTTCATTGGTTTTCTCTAGTTTCACATAACATTGTGGTTTTCTTATGATCCATCCTCCATATATATACACACACACATACTAGGTTAGATACTCGTATGTTACATGGGTTGAAATAGTAAATATGAAATTGTGAATATGAGATTTTGAGGTAGTAAAACATACCTAGATTTGCGAAGATTGAACCGTG